>CALZFC010000006.1:297500-462500 GCA_945643635.1 Allodiplogaster sudhausi
CACAACTGATTGCTAGAAGTTATGTCAGTTGTGTCAGAGGCTATAAAAAGCAGTAGTGCAACTGAAGTAAGCAATATTTTTTTTAATAATTTACAAAAAAAAGAAAATAGAAGTCTATAGATCAAAAAGTGTACCTCCTTTCTTGTAGGCGCTCAATCGCATACAAGCGGTCTTGGCGCACTGCCAGAAGGGCGCGCAGACCACGGAGAGTTGAGCCGTTCCAAAGTGCCGGATGTCCTGAGTGGGATGAGAGAGAGAGAGAGAAAGAGAGAGAGAGAGAAGAGAGAAATACAGCCCGAAAGAGGGAGAGAGAGAGAGAGAGAGAAAGAGAAGCAGCCAGAAAGAGAGATGAGAGAGAAGAGAGAGAGACAGAGAGAGAGAGAGAGAGAGGAAAAGAGAGAGAGAGAGAGAGAGAGATCACCTGTGTTGGGCATCCGTCAGGCGCGAAGTAGTCCAAGAATGCATGAACGGCATTATAGCTGATCGACAGCAAGGAATGCAGGAGATGGCCGCAGTCGCCTGTAAGGAATCCAATGGAAGGATCTCAATCTCAATCAAGGACCGACCGAAACAATTCGAAAAAAAAAAATCTCTCAAAATCAGAGTGGCGGTAATTCAGGTGCCCACAAAATATGATGGTTGGTCGCCGGAATCCGGTCCAGGCCAATACAATGACGAACAAAAATTTGCTCGGTGATATTAGTAAAAAAAAAAAAATTATAATTACCATATCATTTAACATTCACCAGTTACTGGGGGAAAAAAAATTAAATATATCATTAGAAGCAGTCTTACCAATCAGATTAGTTTCCTCTGATGGCCTCGCGCGCCAAGAAGACCCTCACTGGTCGTACAACCTGGGCGACCGCACTGTGACGACTCAGAGCGAGCCGCAGTATGTCAGAAGCATCTCAATTTATTCATTATTATTCTTGCAATTATTATTGCTATTATTCTTGCTATTATTATTTCAAATTTGCATCATCTCAACATTTATTCATTATTATTCTTATTAATATATTTCAAATTTGCATCATCTCATCATTTATTAGCTATCATTATTAATATCTTAAATTTTAATCACCTCAACACATATTCATTATTATATTTGTTATTTTAAAATTTTTTTTAGAAATATTTGAAAGTAATACTGTAGCTTGGTCGAAAAAGAAAAGGAGAAAGAGAAAGAGAGATGGACAGAGAGATGTGAATTGAGAGAGATCGAGTGAGAGAGAGAGAGAAGATAGATAGAGAGATAGTTTCTTACTCACCATCGCCACCTTCCCCATAATATCTTCGAGTTCGTCGTCGTTTTTGTCAGCAACCAGCTCCTGCACCTCATCCCTGGCCAGCTTGGCCAGACGGTAGACCACGCTAGCGTAGTCCAGTGTATGCAGGTCGCGCTCCTGAAAGAGAGAGTGAGAGAGAGAGAGGGAGAGAGAGAGAGAGACAGAGACAGGGAGGAAGACAAAATTAGAAAGAAAGCGAGAGGGAGAAATAGAGAGAGACGAAAAGAGGAATAGAGAGGCAGTGAGATGAAGAGAAAGAGAGAGAGAGAGAGAAAGAGATAGAGAGAGAGACTGAGAAAAAGAGAAACTAACAGCAAAGAAGGCAAGGTTGCTGTGCAAGACGGAGACTCGGAGTGGCTCAGGTATCTGCGTGAAGAGTCTCGCGAGCGGCCCGCTGACCAGGCCGTTCCTGCCCCACGCAATGTCGAGGCTGCTGCGCAAGGAAAGAAGATCAGTCTCAATTCGAATATTGCTTATTATTATTATTATTAATGTACTAAATGAATAAATAAACTAATAAATAATACTGAAATATTACGATTGATGTTTCTTTGACTTTACAAGTTTTACTAGGCTCTAAAGTTATTTCACTTATTGACTCGAGCAACGAAGAATGCTCTACCATAAGAATCTTTCTTAGGTTCCTATAATAAAAAAAAGACTTCTGCCAACTAACATGATCTCCTCCTCTTCCTCCTGGACACTTCTCCTCTCCATCTTCGCCACCTCCACTTCCTCCGTACTCTCTCGCACCGCGTCTCCGTTTGTCTGCATCTTTCAGTCTCTTCATTCTCCACTCTCTCTCGCTGCTCCTTGGTGGCGCCGTTGTTCAACACTTTCATGATGTACGTCTCCATTCGGCAGTGCTACCTCCTTCTCTGGCCCCTTTCCTCCTTCCTCCTCCTCCTTCTCCGACTTGTCCACCCTCTCGTAGATGAGCATGTAGGCGTTGCTGTTGTTCTCTTGAGCCTCTGAAAGCAATATAAGTAATGTGTTTAGTAATTAAACAAATAAGCATAAATAAAACATACGCAATGTATAATCTCGTGAAGACAATTTAGGCCCTATATAGGGGACAAAGATAAACTACAAAAAGTAAAATAACAAAAAAGTAAAATAACAAACAATACCATAACATAAATTGTTCCCTGATGCAAGTAATGTATCCAGTGAAATATAAATATAAATTATAGAGCATAAATAAATATCAAATAAAAATACAAATAATAATAAATAATAAATAAACTTACGGATGGCTCCCGTGGCGACTCCGCCGTACCAGAGCCGATCTATGGCTTCGGGAGTCGGTTGGAATTCCTCGACCGACGTGTCATTGACGAACACCCACTTCCCGTACCACGGCTCGTCTCGCAGCTCCTCTCTAGAATTCAATTAAAACTGTATATAATATTCGTGCTACTTTTGTCACTGTCAATGTAAATAAGCAAACTAAAGTTGCTTCTCAAACTTTCCAGACATTGTTGTTGTCACTCTGTACATTATCTGCACTCTACCTTTGACCTTGTTTGGAATTTATAATATATCCATTAAAAATCCCCGACCTGTGTATTTTTCCAAGAGATTCTCTACAAATATACACGAAATAGTTAAGAAGTTCGCTTCATCTCCCCCTCACCATTGCTCCTTGTTATACGTAGTGCTTATCCAATAAATCCCCATGTTCCGTGTATATATCTAGAGGGAGGGACCCTCCCAAAAAATTGGCATGGAATACAGGGGAACCTCCCGAAAACAGTATAAAAACACTCGTAATCACACGATTTTCGCCATATTTTAAAGAAAAAAGAGGTTGAATCCTCCTGATTATTGGTGGTAGTGGACCCTTCCAAAAATCTTCGAAACGAGAGGGTATTTAAACACTGGTAGTAAGTTCTCTTCATCTCTCTCCTCTCTGACCTTCTCTCCTTGTAGTAAGTGGTGGTTTATCCAGTAAATCCCCCGTGTCCCGTGTATATTTCTAGAGATGAAGTAAAGAAGTAGTGAGGAAGTTCTCTAAATCCCCCCAACCTTCTCTCCTTGTAGTAAGTAAGTAGTAAGTTATCTTCACGTCTCCCCCCCCCTGACCTTCTCTCCTTGTAGTAAGTAAGTAGTAAGTTATCTTCACGTCTCCCCCCCCCCCACTGACCTTCTCTCCTTGTAGTAAGTAAGTAGTAAGTTATCTTCACGTCTCCCCCCCCTGACCTTCTCTCCTTGTAGTAAGTAAGTAGTAAGTTATCTTCACGTCTCCCCCTCCCCCACTGACCTTCTCTCCTTGTAGTAAGTAAGTAGTAAGTTATCTTCACGTCTCCCCCCCCCTGACCTTCTCTCCTTGTAGTAAGTAAGTAGTATTATCTTCACGTCTCCCCCCCCCCCTGACCTTCTCTCCTTGTAGTAAGTAAGTAGTAAGTTATCTTCACGTCTCCCCCCCCCCCCACTGACCTTCTCTCCTTGTAGTAAGTAGTAGTTATCTTCACGTCTCCCCCCCCCCTGACCTTCTCTCCTTGTAGTAAATAAGTAGTAAGTTATCTTCACGTCTCCCCCCCCCCTGACCTTCTCTCCTTGTAGTAAGTAGTGTAGTGGCCGGTCGCTAGTTGGCCCACGTGTACTATGACACCAACGAGTTCGTACAGACCTCCTCCGTCAATGCTCTCTGCATCGAATGGGATCTCACCTGGAATTATTAGAATTCTTTCCATTTACTTTGTAAGCTTTTCCCTCACGTCGTGCAGTAAATATCTCATTTACCAAAACTAACATAACTGAGCTTTTCAAATTTTTTAACCAAATGAAACAATGAACGCTTCTTTGTTTTCCTTTTTTTGTTACAGCAAGCTCGATCTGTAATATAATTGTTTTAGCGTATTGTTAGAAATAACAAAATTATCCAAATATTCAATAGGAATTAAAGAAATTACATCTCTCTGATATTTTTCTAAATTAAATATCTAAAAAAAGATAACCAACCATCGATATCTTCGTATTGATCAAAGAGCGTGCCAAGACTTGCGTCACTGATCCGCCTGGCATCTTTGGTGTACTTGGAGACGTCCAGAAGCATGGGGAACTAGGAGAAAAAGAAGGCATTTTCATTTAGTTGTTCCTATTAAAATGATAATTTCCTAATAAATTTTTATTAATACAATTTATTCACTAGTGAAGCACTTCTTCTTCTTTTTTGTTCTCTAAATTATTAAATCCGTCTTTTATCAAAAATAGTCATAATAGTACTAAAAGGATAAAAATAAAATAACAAACGTAAGAAATCACAGTTCACGGTCCTGGCCCGGTCCTGGCTTTGTTCATCCCTGTTCTCACCTCACACTTTGCATTCACTTTTGGCAGCACGCCAGAGTAGTCCAACGCGAATCGCTTCAGCTGAATCACCAGCGTCCGTGGACAGCGACGGAAGCAGCCAATTCGGAGTGTGGTGCGCTGATGAGAGACAAATTTATACATTGAAACTTCCCGCCGAAATAACAAGTTCAAATTTCCGGCCTACATTACACGGCAGACCTTCGATTAACTGAAGAAATAAAATAGATGAGAAAAGAGAAGAAAAGCATTAGATAAATAATCACGAGAACAAGATATTCATTCTTTAACAATAGAATGTCCACCTCCCTTTGCTTTAAAACGACAATTCAATCTAAAACCACCACTCTCAAAAACTTGGTCTCACAGTCAATCTTTTCATCTCTCTCCCGTGCTTTTCTTTGTAAATGAACAACTAAACAGATAAAGTATGAAAAAATATAAAAATAATATGTAAAAAAAAAAATTTTTATTGCCTCCTTTCTACTGCTCTAACCTTGTCTCCGCACTTGTCGCAGTGGTAGGCCGAGTCGCCCTCCAAGAGAGCGCCGTCCATGTAGTGCTCGAGGCATTCCTCCAGGGTGCAGCCGTGCAGCTCGAGGTTGAGCGCGTTGAACTCTTCATCGCTTCCGGCGTATCTGAATTAGAGAGAGAGAGAGAGCGAGAGAGAGAGAAGAGGGAATGGGAGAGACAGAGAGAATAAGAGAAAGAGATGTGAGAGAGAGAAGGGACAAGAGCGGAGATTAACGGGTAGCTTAAAATGCTGAAAATATCTTTTGATCTTTCTAATCAATAAATTCAGATGAAATTTATAGAGAATGTGACAGAAGTGAAAAGTGTGTACGTGGGAGAGCTAGAGTAAAGCCTCCGATTATAAGTAGCGAAAAGAAACAATAACCGAGAAAGAGGGTAGCGAGAGAGAGAGAGATAGACAGAGAGAGAAGGAAAAGAAAGAGTAGGGATAGAGAGTAGTGAAGGAAAGAGTAGAGAGAGAGAGAGAGAGAGAGAGAGAGGGTGGAGCGAGCGATAAGGGAGGAATGGATGGAGGGGAGCACAAGAAGCCGCTAGTGTGCCAACGAATTCCTAGACACGTCAGCAAGGTGACGCGTCATTTTTGTCGTGTTGTAAGTGGGGTCAGGAAGATCGTGAGAAGAGAGAGAGGGAGAGAGAGAGAGAAAGATAAAGAGAGAGAGAGAGGAGAGAGAGAGAGTGAGAGAGAGTGCGAGAGGGAGGCGGGAGAGAGAGAGGGAAGGAAAGAGAGACAGGGAGGGAGAGAGTGTTGAAAAGTTATCAGAGACTAGTGCATATGTGTAGGCACGAGTGGGCGGAGCCTAATCTGTCCAGAGAGCAGACAATGGTGAGGCCAGAGAACAGAGAGCACTTTGTGCCACGAGACCAGGCAGCTCACTCGTAACTCTCTATTGCTATCATTCTCTCTCTCTCTCTCTTTATCTCTCTCTCAATCTCTCTCCCTCTAGATTTCTTTCTTTGTCTCCCTTTCTACTCTCTCTTTCTTTTCTCTCTCTATCTATTCCTCTCTCGCTCTCTCCTTTCTCTCACGTATTTATCTCTCTCTCTCTTTCTCTCACGCATTTTTTCACTCTCTCTCTCTCCCTCTCTCCTAGCTCTCCTTTTCACCTTCCCCATCAAGCAGCACGGATACCATCCTTCCGCCTTCACCACCGGATCCTTATCCACAATACATTAATATCTTCTTACTACACAATAAAAGCGAAATCGCCGCCAAAAAGGTGGAATGTGCATGTCTATTTCTTCTTTCATTTCCTTTCGCCCAAATAGTTTTCTTTTCTCTATTCCACTCTCATATTGCCTTCTATTCAGACATAATCAATGGTTATATTCTTACGCGCGCTTCAGTAGTGTTTTTAGTGACCAGCGGTCAGATCCTTTAAAGTTCCAATTTATGAAATTCGCCAGAAATGCCCTGCCAACCTGTGCTGGCAACCCTTGCAAAAGTACTCGTAGCCGCTGACTCCTCCGAGATGTCTCTTGAACACTGGCGGCTTGCCGAGTTTCTGCAAGTATTTAGTGAGAAATATGGAGACGAAAAGAAAGAAAGAAAACAACCATGCGCATCCTAGAATCGCCGGGTTTCCCTCACCACTTACCGCGAGCAACGAGTCGCACTTATCGATGAGTGCGTAGAAGAACTCAAAGGCGTCGTGCTGATCACGAACGACTGCATCGTTGTCATCAAAGCGGAAGGCTTCCTGGACATTAGAAGATTAGAACTACGCTCTCAACACACTTCACTATAACATTTTTCTGGAAATAAGAATGTGCATATTATAAAGTGCCAATTTGACAAAAGAACCACCGGGCTACCTAAGAGAATAAGAACGGAGAACTTTCAGTCTCAATAACTCGATTATCATACCTACGCAAAATTTTTTTTTTCATTTAGCATGATAAATTAATTTAAAAAAGGTAATTACTCAGCTACTTTTCAGACACCTGTGAGATATGCTAGGACATAAAGCATAAATAGTGGGGTTAAAAAAACATTCTCTCTCTCTCGCTCTCTGCCTTTCGGTCACCTTCTCTCTCTCTCTCGTTCACTTTCTCTCTCTCTCGCTCTCTCTCTCTCTCTCTCTCTCTCTCTCTTTTTTGCGTCATTCTCCATACAATTTTTATCACAAATGATATTCGATGCAGTTGAAGTATAACAAATATCTAGTGATTTCAAAATAAATGAGTAAAATACGAGCCTGAATGCCGACTGGATCGAATGCATCTCTTGTTGTGAAGAGAAGGAGGGCAGCGGTTCGTTGCATTTCGCGGATGAGCTCACTAAACACACTTTCAATCAGACTTTTACCAATAAAAATGCCCATAAAAATAAAAAATATCATGTATATATGACCCATTCACCCTGACCCATTTACCCTAACCATTTACCCTGACCCATTTACACTGACCTATTTACATTCTCCGCGTCCACATTCTCCTTCACAACTCCGACGCTGAAGAGGTCGGCCGCGATGGCTGGCACAGCGATTAGCTGCTGGAGAACCTGCAGAATTACTTCTTTTTTTAGACATTTTTATTCGTCATGTCTTTTTCTCATTAATGCTATTCCTCCACGAAAAAACTTATAATTTTTCTCGCGTTACTTCTTGTTTTTTATTCATGACATCTTTCATCACATCCTCCATAAAAGATATAATATTCTCTCGGATGATAAATCGGGCAAACGTAGATCTTAGTTAGGCCTGAAAGCCACCCTGCAAAGAAAGCAAAGAAAAGAGAAGTCTACTAACCGTGTTCAGATAGCACGTGTTCAGCTCGTTTCGAAGGCCCACCGGAAGATGGCGTCGACGAAGGGTAGCGCCGTTCTGAATTAATTTAGACCTTTTTTTTTGGTTACCTTTAGACCTCTTTAGACCTCTTTTTTTTATAACCTTTAGACCTCTTTAGACTCCTTTGTTGGTTCTCTTTTAACCTACTCTCCTTGCACATTCAGATATTTCTTTGTATTCGGAGCACTCGAAGCAAAACCTCTTCTCTTTGGTCTTTTCCGTTCATGCATGATTACTTTCCTTTTAACCACCAGGAATCTCCAAAGGCTTCTCTGTAACTCCGTAATATATTCCAATATTATATCATTAATTATTCAAAAAAAAATATATATATATATATTTCATTTTCACGGTAAGTTCATTTAAAAAACCCCACCGTAACGTCTTCGATTCGCCGGGGCAACTTGGAGTGCACTTGGTCATGGAGCCGTCGCATCATCTGGAAGGCTTTGCCCCTGCCATCGAGGCTCAACGTTCCGAAAGCCTGTGCAAATGAAATCAGGAGAATAATCAAACGAATCGGTGATTATATAATCGTTATAAAAAATCATTTCTAAATTTTTATGCCATAAATTTTTAATTTTCGAGTCTCAAAAATTGCGCGGGTAGTCCGGTTCGGGAGACCCTTTTTCCCCCGAATATAATTAGGAACTTATACTTTAGTTAACAGGAAAAAAACATCTGATTAGTTGAATACTTTTAGAAATAAAAAAGTCCTAAAAAATAAAAAAATAAAACCTCAATCAGCTTCTGCATCGCACCCCTGTGGTCGCCCTCGACACATTCCTCTCCGGCCGGATTAGGAGGAATCTCGCATCCAAGAGTCACCAAACTGAAAAGAGAGATGACTTTGCTTCTCAATTACTGTATACACTCTTCAGTCTTGTTTATAGTACGCTGAAATATAAATTTTGTTTATTTCCGATTATTATGACGTCAGCAGACATCCTGTATTTCAGAATTCTCATCCATCGTAATTGTAAGCCCTATTTTCCCTGTCAATGAACGGGATAAGATATAACCGACCGATTGAAACTTTTTTTTTCTTCTAAATCTCACATTCAGTTCACGCAGGGAGCCATTGCATACCTGATTAAAAATAACAAAAAGGAAAGGTTGATAAACTTTCTCGTACTTGCATCCGAACTGCCCAGCATTTCCTTCGTTGCTGTGGAATGGGAAGAGAAATCGCTCGATCAGAGTGTTCAAAACAATTTCCTGGAAAAAATAATAAAAGAAATTCGTGAACGAAAGCAATGTTCTTCATTCAGTATTTACCATCACCTTCAAACCGTTTTGCATACTTCTCTCTCTCTCTCTCTCCAACAAACCATTTGTCTATGAATCGCCTCCAGGTCTTTCAAGATTTCCTTCTCATTATTTGCACGATATTCAGCGAGGTGTTGGTAGAGCGAAACCGCGACTGCAAGAGGAAGCTAATCAACTAGATGAGATATAACTTAATATACATACACACTTCTCAGAGCATCTCTATGTATATCACCAACAACAATCTTCACGAAAGGAGGTGAAATTGGAATTCTCCTTTTTTGTAAACTACTTCAAAACTGTCTTTTTTCTATTTCTTTAATTAAACCAATAACGAGATATCGTACCCGATACATGTCCGGCTCGAACTCCCGGATCCAGCTTCAATTTCACGCCAGACTTCTCGACTTCTTTCGGTGCCACGACAATTTCGAGCTCTTTCTTCAGCCACTGAAATTCATTACATTAAAAAACTTAATTTCGCAATTAAGCACTTGAACAACCAAGATCTTCCGTCTTAATCCAAATAATAGAAGAAATTTTAACACGTAAATGTTGATAAAAATTATTCAACTAATCATATAGCTGTCAGATCGCTGCCAATATATTCTTTAATCACTTTTTTTGTAAATAAAAAAAAAATTATGATATGACGCAGTATTATTGTCACATTTTTCAAAGACGTACGAACAAATAAGTAAATTAAATTAAATAAATAAAGAAATAAGTCCATAAACCATCCCCCACCTCGCACGTCTCGTCGACCCCAAGAATGGTCGGTGCATGCCTGGCCGCTGCGGATGCCACCTGAGAAGAGCCACTTGATGGCGTCCCTCTTTGGCTGCCACCGCAGCGCCTTCCGCCGTCCAGAGACCTCTCTCGGCGCCAGCGACACGGACGAGAGGAAGGAGACGCCAGCAGAGCTGAAGAGGACCAAGGATGCAAAGAGATAAAGTGAGGCAATGCCGTGAACGACAAAGGAAATGTTTGCCATTCATAAATTTATTTTTCTTAAAATTGCCCCAACTTGCCTCCGATAACGAATAGTGAATAACCAGGAAACATTTCTCATTTTAAAATAAAATCATTTATCGAACTGTTTTTCTAAATATATTTATTTCACTTAAAGTTACAGTAATTTGTCTAAATTAAAAATAAAATAAAATAAATAGAAATACACAACAGACCTGCCAGCTCCGTTGCACCGCGCCCTGATCATCTTTCCTTCGTGGAACAATGAGTCTTTTCAGTGCATCGAGCACGTCGTTGCGAACCTCAAATTTAAATAAAATTATATTTTGAATTCCCGCACTTTTGTTAAGGATATAAGATAGCTCGTTGAGGCCGTATAAGATAACCTCTTGAGGAGATAAGATATCCCCTTGAGGGGATAAGCCATTTATTCCCTTGAGGGGATAAGATATCCCTTGATGGAATAAGATATCTCCTTGATGGAATAATAAGATATCCTCGTGAGGCGTTGAGATCTTATCTCTTCTTGAAGATAGCCTCATACAATTAAGGAGATAAGATATTCCCTTGATGCGAAAAGACATCCTAACACTGCTCAGATTGATATGCAATAGGATGTCAGTCCAGAACCGCCTTTGCACGCAGTCGATGTCCTCTCTTTGTTCGGAGTCTCCGAAGAGCTCGGCAAGTGCAGACTGCAATAGAAAATGTTTTCATTGTTTTTCGCATTAAATTTCTCCTGCAGAAATATGTTATTAACACTTTTCTTTACAATGCGAACTTTATAGAAAAATTAAAAAAAAACACTCATTTTCATATTTAATCTTTCAATTTTCTTACCCACCACGAACGACAACAATCATAATTGCATTAACTGACAAAATAAATACAGGGATAAAGATGTTTTAAATAAAAGTAATTGTTAAGTAGATAGTAAATATCTACATATTTATATCTGTGTTTTATGGACTCTGTGAGTCCAACTCTAAATATTGTAATTTATTATTATAACTATGTGACTTTTGGTAGAATCATGTAGGATTATAATACTAACGCTATTTAATTATCATATTAGAGTTGGACTCACAGAGTCCATAAAATACATATATAAATATGTAGATATTTACTATCTACTTAACAGTAATTAATTAAGTCGAAACCTCCATGTTGTCATGAACGTCTCCCCAGTGCTTGCAAAGACGAATAGCCGTCTCGATCGTGCTCTCAACCAACGGAGCCCATTCCTCGCTTACAACTAAAATGACAATATTTTAAATTAAGATAAGATTAATAAATGGAAATAAGCAAAAATTAAATTAAATATGTAAATACAAAATGAAGCTTTATTGTTATTCCAGAAACTGCTATTAAAATCACGTTTTAATAACGAGAAGATAATTGTAACTAGGTTGAGAAGCGCTTTTTTCTGAGCTTCAATTGGATAATACATCTACCAAAGACTTTTTAGTTTCAAAGGCACCGCAATTGTTTTTTTTATAATTAAATTATTATTTAAAAAAAAAGATTTACCCGGTAAACCGCTCCCTTGAGCGATCCACGCCTCTATTCTCTCCGATGAAGTTGGCGTCTTTGTGGCTCCCTAAATGTAGAAATATATGGATAAGGCATTGTGGGTCGCTCCCGCTTACAATAAACTCTTCGAAAGAAAAGCAGCAATCACGAAAAATATGAAGCAAAAATAAAAAATAAATAAGAAACGCGCAACCTACAATGGGCGGACTTGGCGGAGGCGCAATAATGTTCCAGATGAATGAACGGAACACGGAATGCAGCTTGGCCATCGTGGGATCGCTCATCTTCTTCACGAAGCACTTGGTGCTGGAGAAAAAAAAAGAGATTCTTAAAAGGTAATTTTTCCCCAATAGTTTTTTTAAATTATATTTCAAAAGTTCTAACAGAAATATCATACCAAATAAAATATAAATTTACGCCAACGTTTAGAATTTTTTTGGCGAATATAAATGTGAACAAGATCGGCACAATAAATTTCCTGTTTGCATTAGTGATTCAATTCTATTTCTAGAGGAACCGCCAAATTTAGTGCTCCAAACTCTGGAAATCTCCGGTAGTATCCTATTTTTAGTGCTACCGTACTCAGAATTCTGTCTTTTGTCCATAATCGTACTCAATGTGGTGAAGTCGTCCTGCGGCGGAGCGCCTAGCTTGCGCCTCTGATTTCGCGCTGCTCATCGTCGCAGTGTCATAGTCGATGAAGTGCATCGTTGAGTTGTTGGTGATAAGAAGTCTGGGAGAAACATTTCTTGTTATCTTTAACAATAGGAATAATACTAATAATAAGTATATATATATATATATATATATATATATATATATATATATATATAAATATATATATATATTAAATCACAAAATTATTTTCAATTATTGGAAAATAAAAGGTAAAGGTGGAAATACACCCTTTAATACCCTGTTTAGCTATAATCATGTTTTAATAACTTAAGGAAATAGTTAACTTTTACTCTCCCCAATGTTTCCCAAGCGATAACCGCCCTCTAACCAACCCAGTTTCTCTAACCAACCCACTTTCTCTAACCAACCCAGTCTCGCTAACCAACCCAGTCTCTCTAACCAACCCAGTCTCTCTAACCAACCCAGTCTCTCTAACCAACCCAGTCTCTCTAACCAACCCAGTTTCTCTAACCAACCCAGTCTCTCTAACCCACCCAATCTGTCTAACCAACCCAGTCTCTCTAACCAACACAGTCTCTCTAACCAACCCAGTCTCTCTAACCAACCCAGTCTCTCTAACCAACCCAGTCTCTCTAACCAACCCAGTCTCTCTAACCAACCCAGTCTCTCTAACCAACACAGTCTCTCTAACCAACCCAGTCTCTCTAACCAACCCAGTCTCTCTAACCAACACAGCCTCTCTAACCAACAGTCTCTCTAACCAACCCAGTTTCTCTAGCCAACCAACTTTCTCTAACCAACCCAGTCTCTCTAACCAACCCAGTCTCTCTAACCAACCCAGTCTCTCTAACCAACACAGTCTCTCTAACCAACCCAGTCTCTCTAACCAACACAGTCTCTCTAACCAACACAGTCTCTCTAACCAACCCAGTCTCTCTAACCAACCCAGTCTCTCTAATCAACCCAGTTTCTCTAACCAACCCAGTTTCTCTAGCCAACCCACTTTCTCTAACCAACCCAGTCTCTCTAACCAACCCAGTTTCTCTACCCATCCCACTTTCTCCAACCCAGTTTTGCTAAGTAGCCGACAGTGGCCATATCTTCCCTGAATGTCTAACTGACTGCATGATGAGTGCCATCACTTCGAGGCAGCTTCTCCTCTCCGTTTCCGTCAGAAGAATGCAGCCATCCTCGCCGGCCGCACCCACGCCCTCCTCCATCTTGTCGGCGAGTCTCGGGAAAAAGTCGGAGGACGAGCCGCAGAGTGCTTGCAGCAGCTCGTTCGCCTCTCCCATCGTCTGCCTATTCTTCACCACTGGCAGCAGGGTCATGTAGATGTTCTGGCAATAGGGCAAGGTATTTATTAATTTATTATTATTAATTTATTTTGATTAGGCACTTAGCAGAGTCATGTAATGTTCTGACAAAAGATCTATATTTATTTATTTATTATTTATTTTAGTATATATTTCGATTAGGCACTTATTTATTTACTTGGGTAATTATTTATTAATCGTAAAAGAGACAATTAAACTTGTTCCAACACACATTATTGCCAAGTAAAATTTTAATTACGCCTTTTTTTTATATTTCCTGAAAATACACTATTTTAAAAGTCAATAATAAAAATAAAAATTTAGAACTGGTCCATCCCCCTCTCACATCTTCCTGACCTCCATGTAATAGAGCATTCGGAGCGGACTGTCACTGGACAGGCAGCGAGTGCCAATCAAATGGGCGTGTAGGTCATCTTCGTTCGCAAACTCGGTGAGCTCCTGTTAAGAAAACTTCAGCTTCTACTTTTCTCTCTCCCATTTCCATCTCCAATTAAATTCCTCTTTCTCACACTCTCTCTCTCCCACTCTAACTTCTCTTTTCATATTTTCTCTATTATTTCCGCTCTTAGCTGCTCATATTCTCTCTCTCTCTCTCTCGCTCTCTCTCTCTCTCTCTATCTCTCTCGCCCTCTCTCTCTCTCTTTCCTGAATCTCTTCCTCTTTCTCTCTCACTCTTTTTCTCCCTCTTTGCTAAATCTCTTAATCTCTTTCTCTCTCACTCACTCTCTCTCGTATCCCTCCATCTCTCTCTTTCTCTTTCTCTCTCTCTCCCTCGTCTCCCTCCATCTCTCTCTGGCTTACACAATTCCAGACGGGCAAGACGTCAAGAAGGCTTTTAATCTGTTGCCGAACTTCTGCATGCGCCACCGAAGAGAGGAGCTCCAGACAGACATCCACGATCTAGAAAACGTCTTAATTACTAACTTCCATTTTGCAAATTATTAACTTCTTAATTGTTCAATTATCACTATTCACCAATCACATTTATTTCCAACTAACAGAAAAATGTGGCATAATAATGAGAGAGAGAGAAAAAAACCACCACTCTACGCCTTTATAAGGCATTATTACTATTAAACCCAAATACACTTTTAATGCATTTTCTGTGGTCAAAACTTCCGATGTAAAAAATATACTTAATAAGAAATGCTCACATTTGTCTTCTTGAGTACGGAAGAGGGCAGCGGAGTGTCGAGTTGTGACTTCTCGCTTTCCATGTGATGTTGCGCGCCAAGCAGAAGAGCCAGCTTGTGAATGCTAGAATGGAAGCTAATTAGGCTAGGATGGAAACTAATTACGCTATAGTGGAAACTAATTAGGCTAGGACGCAATTAATAAAGTGAACGAGTAAATTTATAATAATACATTATGTAAATATAATGATAAAGAGTGAATAAAAATCATAAATTAGGATCATTAATTTAAAAAAAAAAACTCATTCTCAGACCTAGGATCCTTCTTCTTCAGAATGAGCCTGAGTTCGAATTTCTGGTAGAGACCATTGGCTCGCGTGTTCTCGAAGCATCTCAAGAGACATTTTAATCATAACGCCTCATCCATTCTTTCACGTCCGCCTTGTTTTAATATTTAAACTATCCATTCTTATCTCTCTCATTGTCTACCGCTCTCACATCCATATCAATCATCATCTCTCTGGTCTCTTTCACTCTGTCGCTTTCTCTCTCTCTCACTCCGTCTCTTTAAATTTGTCCCCTCTCTCTCGCTCACTCTCTATCTCTCACTCCGTCTCTCTATCTGTCCCACTCTGTCTCTCTCTCTTGCTCCGTCTATTCCTCTCTGTCTCTCTCTCTCTCTCTCTTGCTCACTCTCTATATCTCTCACTTCGTCTCTCTCTATCTCTGTCTCTCTCTCCCTCCGCTCTCCCCCTCACCTCGGGAGGGCCTCCGACAGACTCATCCACGCACTCTTGCCCCACTCGAGCACTTCGTACTCTGGCATGCCTCCCAGCATATCCTCAGTCATCGCGCGCACTTCGAGGTCGATCAAGTAAGCGTCGGCCTGGAAATAATTAATTATTTTAATTAAATACTTATTTTCATTCTTTTTTTCTTATAATCGAAGCCATAAATGTATTTCATTTAAATGTTTTTTAATGAATAAAAAAGGTCCTCCTCATACGTGACATCTCTCGAACAAAGTTTTATTTATTCGTTTAATGTATTTTGTCCTGACCACTGCGAGCTGAGCAAATGTTCTTAAAAAATTCGCATAAGATTTTCTTACCGGAATAAAGGATTTTTAAATATATTCAGATGCTAATTACTTTTCAAATAATTAAAACTATAACTTACCACCAGCATTCGCGATGAGATGCGCTTGCGCAGGGCACCAATGTTCTCATTCGAGTGGGTTGACAGAGAAAATTCATGCTTGAAGGGCCCGATAGCTTAAAGAGGAAAAAATCATTTAAAATTAAATATTATTAAATTTAAACAAATAATATTGCACACGCTGAAAACTTTCAAATTTTTTTTTATGCGACGACTTCAATCAATTTTCAAAACAGCATTAAGAACAAGTAGAATGCAAGTAAGCCTGATAAGTTTTCTTTAATTCAAATAAATAAATAAATACAAAATGTCGAAGATCGCTTTCTATGTCTATGTTCCACTTTTGATTCTTGTTTCGTCGATATCATAATGGAAACAAAGAAAAAATATTAAAATAAAATAAAATAAAAAGCTTACAAGATTTTCCCCTAAAGGTATCGGGTGAAACGGTGACGTCAACTTGAACAGTCGCTCCCGGGAAAGCGCAGCGGCGGGTGCGGAGCTCGGAAGGAACCTCAAAAAGTACGATTTCTTGCCAGCTCTATTTCCAATATTATTTCATGCTATTAACTATCGTACTTTCATCTATTTATGGTAGGTTGGTTATTTTTCATTACATATCTCTTCGAGCATTGAATTACATTTAATTATTCTTTCTTTAGTTTCTTTAGTATTCTTTAACAAAAGGGACTAAAAATCAGAGTTCTCGAAATTAATCATGTTAAAAGTATAGATAAGTTAGGTGGAACCAAACTTTATGGTATTGGGAAATATTACCATCATTATTTCTCACCAGGCATCTCTCATATCCGTATTGCACGAGTCTTCGCATGAGGTAGATTGCCGTTTGAAGTACCCTAACTTCCTCCGTGTCCCCAACATCCTCTTCCTTCTTCGTCTCCTTCTTCTCGTTGCTCTCCTCTCCATTAATCACAGCTTCGCCATCTAACATAATTCCATCTTTTAAATATATACATGCATTTAATTCGAACAAATAAATGTACTCTGGATCTTTTCATTCTTATTATACAATTTTATATAAAAGACTGACATAGTTGCAATTTTTGAAATACTAATAAATAAGAGTTTCTTATTAATTAACTATTCTCCTCACTTGGCCTTTTGTCGTGTCTCTCTGCCATTTCAACATCTCCTTCGCAGTGATCTCCATTCTCCATCTGGCCAGCTTCTTCAGTTGCTGGAAACAGAGGCAGCTTTAAAATACCTTTTAAATAGTAAAATTGAAAGAAAAAAAAATGGCACTTGATACTATAATATATATACATCTAAACAAAATTTTCTGAAGAACAATCACCAACAGGAAATAACATTATTTCAATTTAGAAACTTATGCTTATTTAACAGGAAAATATATATAATAAAAATTAATGCTCCTACTTTCTGGAGTCCCATTCAGGCGTTCTCCATTCGTGCAGCACTCCTCCTTCTCCTCAAAATTACTTGCAACTGTCGCTGTGGATGGACTGCTCAATGGTGAATTCCTGCAATGACTTTAGTGATTCCTTTTCATGACATGTTCTATTTCCTGCCTATCTTCATATCATCACTACTGCAATTATAACTTTGTATGTTGATCAAAAGCTAAAACTTTTTTTTATTTTCATTCATCTCACAAGTAAGCAGACCCTTCTTCAAAGTCAATTATGCTCTCTTCTTTACAGCATTCCATGACAGATTAAAGTTGTATAAAAAAAATTAGATTCACTGCAGCAACTTAAAATATAAAATTTAAAAAAAAAAAAATATATATATATAATATAAATATAATTACCCATCAGAAAAGTGAATCTCAGTCAACTTTCTCGTGACCACGCCCTCGACCAGCATTCCGTGGACGCGAGTGTATTCACTGTAAGGGAAAGAAAGAAATTGATTTAATTCAACAGGTAACTTTTCACCCTCGTTATAAAGTAATTAACTTTTCACCATCGCTATAAAGTAATTCATTTTCACCCTCGTTATAAAGTAATTAACTTTTCACCCTCGCTATAAAGTAATTCATTTTCACCCTCGTTATAAAGTAATTAACTTTTCACCCTCGCTATAAAGTAATTCATTTTCACCCTCGTTATAAAGTAATTAACTTTTCACCCTCGCTATAAAGGAATTCATTTTCACCCTAGTTATAAAGTAATTAACTTTTCACCCTCGTTATAAAGTAATTACTCGCATATTGTTGCGCTCCGGAGAGAAAATATCGTAATTATTAGTAGTTTTACTGCTACCATAGTTTTTTGTCGATTTCATTAGATTTTTTGTCTTAATTTTTTCACAACTTTAATTGTTTAAAATTAGCGTCAAAACAATTTTATTTTGTTCACTCAAGAGTCGACGAAGCCAAATATACGAGGCAATGTCAAATGTGCATTGCCGCCAAACTAAAAAGAAAACATACCTCAAAGCTTTATTGATCCGCTCCAACGCAAATCGAACCGCATAGTCGAACTTCAAGCTGCCATCGTGCAATAGGCTCCTGACGTATATTATCTTTTTAAAAGATCAAAATATTTTACTACTATTTAATTTACCTTTTTGCACTAGCTGCCACTTTGAAAGTTTTATAACAATAATAATAGTAAAGAAAGCTCAAGCAATTAGTCACATTCAAAACAGTCAGTCTGCTCCTCTTTAGGTATCGTAAAGCCTTTTAAAAACGAAGCCACTGACATGCACATAAATTCGGCTGCCGCATTCTTCTCTTCGCCGTCCAGCAGAATTCTTGAGAGTTGCTCCAGCCACGAATTGCACAGATTTCTTTTCTAAATTAAATTAACCGGCATTGTATATTTAATATTTACAAACATATTTTCAAAAACAAAATTACTTACTTCAGCTGTTTGATGTCAAATAAATGCTAAAATAAAAACTTTTTCGAGTATTTATTTTTCTCGTGGACGACATTTCTTGCAAATTAATGTTATGATTTGTTTCTCTTTCAATTAGAGATGATAAAGCCAAGCACCAAAACATTTTCTCTCATAAAATTTTTTTTTCAAACAAAAAACTTCTTTGGCCAATGTACCTCTTCTCCTTTCAGCAGTCCCAGCGCCTTCTCAGTGACCCTTGCGATCCGAAACATTGCTTAAAAAGCTATTTTAATATATTTTTTTTATCAAAGGACTGACGGCCAATTATTTTCAATCAATTTGTTTTACTTCTAAATGTAGTTTTTTTTTTTAAAGTTTCACTAATACTAATCAACCTATAAAGAAATGAGAGAGAAGACCAAAAGTCAACCTTCTCTGGTCATTGCACGCGGTGGAAGTGAATAGGCGCGTCGAAGGAGATCCCAGCCATGGTCGCTGTTTCTGTCGAAGAAGTTCATCACCCACGCACAGAGAACACTCACGAGTGATCGTTTCTGCAAAGTGGGCCGTAAATTAAATTGGGCCGTAATTTAAAATTGGGCCGTTAATTATAATTGGGCCGTAAATTAAAATGGGACGTAAATTAAAATTGGGGCGTTAATTAAAATTGGGGCGTAAATTAGGTCATTCGTAATATTTATAAGTCCTTCATTCTATTATTTTCTTTACTGTTATCATATATGAAAACAACATCAAAAAATGCAGATATACTACTACATTGATTTTTATATCATCAGTAGTCCCACCCATCTATTCTTCTTGTCATAAACTTTCTTTCCACGAGTTCAGAACCATAGAGAACCCTTACAATTAGCCGACTATTAATTAGTAATTAAAAACAATATTTGTTTCTAACCAATTTGAATGTCTCCTCGCAATTCTCGTCCAGACTTGTAATGGTGTCCCAGAGTTCGTCGAGGCGCGGTTCCACCTGAGATGGTGGCAGAATTAATATAGTAGAATATTATAATATAGTATAGTAGCATTATTATAATATAGTATAGTAGAATATTATACTATAGAATAGTAGAACATTATACTATAGTATTAATATGCCTCTCATAAAATAAGCCTCTCAAATCACCATTTTATTTTACTACCATTAACAGATGCGTCGATATTCCGAATAATGTTTTTAAACAAAGCCAAGAATATTAAGTATAACAACAAATGATAAAAGGATTCCTTCGACCTGGGCGAACCGTTTTATGCAGAAAAAAAAACAAAATAAATAAAAAAAACGTCTTTACAAAATGTTGTTTGGTCTACAATAAAGTTGAACTAGATTTCTTTAAAATAAATAAATAAATAACCTTGCAAAACTTGTTGAGCCAGACACTGAATTGGAAGGGCGCGTACTGCAGGCACGGCATGGCGACGGACGTCTGCATGGAAATAGTAGAATAGCAGACTTAGAAAGTTGCCGTCTATTTTAAGTACCCTGCCCCTGATTTGGGGCCTTCTCCAAGCCAAATCCAGAAGTTTTTAGACATCAGAGATCAAAGATCAAGTATCACAAATTAAAGGAACAATGAAAACAGGCACACTTTGGTACTTATTCACTGTTAAACTATTTTTTGAAGGACTTTTATTCTTTAAGCAGATGGCCCTTGTAAATAAAAAAAAAGTCGCCAGTCAATTAAAGATTTGCATTAAATCTATGAAAGTCGAACAATGTCAGATGCTTAGAATCCGTTTTATTTAATTTTTTTTTTAATAAACAAAACTAAAACCTCAGTCAGCGACTTGACTTTGCCTTCTCCTGCTGCTCCTTCAGCAGCCTCCGCAGCAGCAGCTGCTGCCTGGAACCTCTTGATGGCGTGGAGGAATCGTCTGGAAATAACAGTCAATTTCAGTGCTCTAAAATCTGTTTTTTTTTGCTGTATTCATTACTATTTAAAACTATGATTGTTAGGATCAATTAAAAGCATTAAAACAAATATATATATATAAATATATATATATATATATATATATACATATATATATATATATATTGCCTTTAGAAAATGATAGTGTCTTTGAAAATATAAAAATAGGAATAATAAAAAAACTTACTGAAGAACACACTCAACGAGGCCATTCTTGTGCATTTCCTGGCAAAAGGTCTTGAAACGACTTCGCGCGGCCACGTTAGAAGCTATAAAAATATATTTATTTACTTATTTATAACTTACATTTCGCATTGGAGAAAGAAATTTTCAACTTAACTTTTTTTTATTAAAGACGTTTTACTTAATCTTCAAAATAAATTTTTATTTCAAAAAAACCTCACCAAACACGTCGCCCTCGAACATCTTGTTAACGAGCATGTTCAGATGCAGGAGTCGAATCGGGAAAAGGACATCGCTCTGAAATGTACTTTTTTTTAATTCCCTAGTCAATAGAAGGGTTAATATGATACCAGTTTTCGTCACCATCCGATCTTGGGCCTTTTCAGAACCATAACTCACCCATATTATGACGAACAAAATCTTTTTTTTACACTTTTCATTCCGGGAACCCAATAACCTTACCACACCTTGTTTTTTCAAGTAGTTGGCAGTGACATTGATTCCCTGGACTCGAAAAAAGGAACAAATTAAAAAATTTTGCCTACAACCACCTTGTTAAGCTTCGTAATTTTATTCTAAGCTACTGTAATAATATTACGGTAGTTTCATCAGTTCAATGAGGTCACCTCCTCTGTCATCATCATGATCGCCTCGATGTCGCCCATCGCATAGTCGACTTCCAGCTGCCTGCCCGATACATCTCCTCCTCCTCTTCCTCCGTCATTCACTTCTCGCCAGTCGCACAGCAGATTCGCGTGGCTCTGTGTCGCCATCGTGAGTTCGGCCGTGGAATAGGGTGGCGCTATTTTACGGCCCTGAGATTGGTCTTCCGTCGCCACTTTACGGCCCTGAGATTGGTCTTGGACGCTGCGGTATCCACTGTGCGCGGCGACTTCCAGAATGACAGCCCACAATTGGGAGGCTAACTGCAAACACGGAACATTCATAATTTATTTCCTTTTTCTTAAATTTTGTTTTATTCATTCTAGTATATAAAAGGAACTACATCGTCTATACGCACAAACCTCTCAGAAAGACGCTTTTATGTATGCGAGAGTAAACAACATATTACACAGCACATTGAAATAGTGGAACTCCATTCACTTTTGCTTAGTATGGGAAAAAATTTCAAACATTGCGCCAAATTGCTACCAAGAATATTATTCAAACTTCCCGCAATTTTCAAAAAAAATTTAACGGGACAACACTGTGGCCACCGGGGCCAACAGAATCGTGCGTTGGTGCGGCATATCGACGCTCGCAACCGACATTAGCCGGCCTTTTCTATGGAGAGAGAGTACGAAGGGCTCAAGCCTGTGAGATGGGAGGAGAGGGATAAGGTACCCGTTTCAAAATGAACTAGTCCCCATACTTGCGAAGAGCCGTCCGAGATAGGTTGCTTCAAACACCTAATAACGGAAGTGCTGCATTCGTAGAATTCCTTTTTGATTAGCACTAGTCCAACTGATCGTTTTGGATCAGTACAGTGCACCTTTGGGTGGGGGGTCTTCTTTAGAAAATTGAATGGAGCAAAGTGCTGTGTATTATTACTTCTGTCTATGAAAGAGTAAACCATTCATCTAAACCTCGGTAGTTATCTCCATGCTGAGATGCTCAATCGGCACCGACTGCACCACTTTGAGCATCCGATTCAGCATGTCCTTCTCGCCACGCTCGAGGATCTAAGATTTGGGGTTAATTATATATATTTTAAAATGCTAAATTATAAAATTGATTGAAATTTTCTTTAACCAAAGTTACCGAATATAGTTTACATTCTTTAGCCGTACAAAATGAAAGAATAGTTAAACGAAAAATAGATAATAATCTAAATTAAACGCCTGAGACATCTATTTATATCTCATAGAATTCGACAAGTATTTGCCAACAATACTTTTACCAACTTTGCGGTAGAAAGTGAAAAGTCGCTGAATCTGCGCGACACTGAATCCCTTCACAAATGCCAGAACAAGTGCGTCGAAAGCCTCCGAAGACATGCCTTGTCTAAATAATGACAAATTATTATTTCTTTCAAACCTGATGAGGGTACTGTAGAAATATAGAAACACTACGGTATTTTGAAAATTTCCCGTAAAGCCAGCAAAAATTTTAGCACGATAGCATAACGAAATGCGTGATCAAATTCGCTGGTACCTGTAGAGGGTACTGTAGAAATATAGAAAAACTACGGTATTTTGACAATTTTAGGTAAAGCCCACAAATTTCAGCAGTATATCATAACAAAATGTGTGATCAAATTGGTTTTCTTCCTTTTAAATACGATGATTATTTTTTTTATTTGAATAAAAAATTAATAAAATTGTTAATATTTTTTTATCTTCTTTTCCGACCTGCCCTTCCTGAGCGTGAAGAGGTAGTTGAAGTCGTCGTCGCTGAGCTGGCGGGCCATCACGATGAGAAGTGGCTCGGCCTTCGCGAGGTAGTCACGGTGGTCGAGGTTGCCAGCGAGGACTGTGGAGTAGATCAGGAATTAGAGTTCATAGATCAAAGTGTAGACATCAGAGATCAGATATCACAAATTAAAGAAAACATGGCTCTAATTGTGAGGAACAATGAAAACACACATGTTCAGATGATGGCAAGGCTCAAAAAACCGACCCAATCGAAGAATATCATTGTCGCGGAACCACGCCTGCACGAGGGGGTCGTCCCTGTGCTCGGTGGCAATCAGGCCGAGCTGACAATGAGCATGTTGTTTACTTTACATTTTTTTTATCTACTTTAGATTCGGTCAAGCTTAAATTACTCATTAATTAAATTGAACCATGGACATTTGAACTGCACACATAATGTTTGCAGCACAATCTCGTCGTGCACTAATAATAAGAGCAAGATAGAATAACAATATAGCCTACAACTGAAATGTTAATCACTTGGAAGAATAACCTCACCTTAATGACGCCAAATTAAAACCCAAAATACTATTGCCTCAAGTAAAACCTTAACCAACTCGAAGAATACATTAATCGCGTCGAAGTACATCCCTAAAAAATATTGACAACAAGAGAAATCTTAATCACGTCAAAGTAAAACCCCACATCTCGAAGTAAAATTCTAAGCACGTCGGAGAAAAACCTTAACCACTTCAAGGTAAACCCTTAAGCACTTCGAAGCACTTCAAGGTAAAAACCTTAGCTACTTCAAGATAAAAACCATAGCCACTTCAAGGTAAAAACCTTAGCTACTTCAAGGTAAAAACCATAGCCACTTCTCAGAGCAATCCCACAGCGCGCACCTCATGAATGCCATGGATGCGCTCCTTGAGCTGCGGAGCGTGCATGCATCGCAAGAAGAAGTCCATGCGTCCCTGGCAGAATGGCGGTGCAGAAGCCGAGCCACCCGCAGGAGGAGGGCCAATGGTAGATGACGAAGAGGACATCATGGATTCAGCCAGGGCCAGGCATGCTGACATCAACTCGCGCTTATCCTTAAAAAGAAGGTAATAACAGTATATATTAATATACATTTATATATATAATTATACAAAAGTAAAACTAAATAAAAGTGAATAAATATTCGCTAAAAAAAACAATATTATTTTACATGAAAGAAGGGTCGTCAAGGCGAACTAGCAACAATATTAGTGGGACGATGAATGTTTCACAGAAAAGGAATACTGCGACGCACCTAATATAACACTTGTAAGGAAAGGAATGCTGCGCAACGTGGACTTTGAGGAATTAAAAATGCGAATACGCGCGCTTTTCAATTGAAGGAAAGCCAATAGAAGTGAGTTACTCAACACCTTGAACAGCTTCATGCGGGATGAAAGCAGCTAATGATGCAAAAAAAGATGGAATATCGCATGCTAACATTAGAACATCGTAGTAAACCACGAAAAATTTCGACGTTCCCGCATCGAGAAGGCAAACTATTGAATCTTAAAAGAATATATAGCGGATGCTCTGGAAAAACCTACGAAAAGAAAAGCAAGAACTGAAGAAAAAAGATGCTATCCAAGGATAGCACCGAAAAAAATACCTGAAAATCTCGCGCAAATAAAATAACCAAACTCATTAATAACTATGTTTGAAGTGAGCGCATTGGCTTAGACCTGCGGAGATAGCTCACCAATCAGAAATAATCACATAACTATTGCACTCGTCCGAAAGTGAATCAAATTTGAAAATAAAATATTTAAACATAAAAAGAAAACATTTAGCCAAAAAACCCTCTAATCAAAAGCTTCCGATCAGTTTCAAGCAATTCATCCCAAGAAACAAGACTAGAATATTTGTTCAAACAAACAGAAATGGGCAAATGACTCGCCGCCGATAACGAGTATCTAAGAATTAAGATAATAAGAAAAATTTTGAGGAAGAGTTTTCGAGAGATGATTACGAATTTTCAAAAGTACAGTAGTCGCGAGCCCCGATTTCGCTAGGTCACTCTCTGATTATCCGGTCTATTAGCCAAATTGAAAAGAGTTAATTTCTATGAGAGTTTTTTTCTTAGATTTTTGTCAATTAGTAATCATACTATCTCTCCCTTGTGTCTCAGGCAAATTGGCGCGAATTCAAATAGGAGTTTCTTGGCTCCTTTCACATACCGCCTGGCGTAGCTCCTTCTCCGGGAAGGCGGCGGCCATCTCGTGGACGGTGGTGATGACTGGCCGAACGACGTCCTCGAAGAAGTCGTCTTTCGTGAGTGGAAGGAGAGTGTCCAGGACACGCAGCACGGTCAGCAACTCCTGTTTGATGTTTAAATCTCTCTCTCTCTCTCTCTCTCCGTCTTTCTGTCTCACTTTTTTCACTCACTCTCTCTCTCTCTCTCTCTCTCTCTCTCTCTCTCTTTCCCCATCCCACTCTCTTTCTTTATTGTTTTCTTTCCTATCGCTCTCTCTCTCTCTCTGTCTGTCTGTCTCTCTCTCTCTCTCTCTCTGTCTCTCTCCTCTTTCTCTACCTTGCCCTCATTCGCTATCCTCTTTCCATTTCACCGTCGCTCTCTCTCGCTCTCTCTCTCTCTCTCGCTCTCTCTCTCTCTATCGCTCGCTCTCTCTCTCTCTCTCTCTCTCTCTCTCTCTCTCTCTCTGACCCTGAGTTCGATGCCCTTGCCATCGCCATTCTTGGCCTGTTCGACTCGCTCGCAGATCGCCGCAAATGGATCCGTGACAAGGAAGGCCTCGACACGATCGACGAACGGGCCGTACGGGTGCAAGAGGTCGGCGGTCTGGAATTATGAGAGATGAGATTTTATCTTTTTTTTCATTTTTCTATTGCACTATTTCCCTCTCTACGCCTCTTCGCTTCAGACGCACCCGGCAGTCGACACACACACCATTTTGGTACACGTGTCACTATCAGTTGTATGACAAGAGAGAGAGAGAGAAGAGAGAGAGAGAGAGAGAGAGAGAGAGAGAGAGAGAGTGAGTGAAAAGAGAGAGAGGGAGACGGGAGAGAGAGTGGAGAGAGGAAAAGAGAGGAAGAGAGAGAGTGAGTGAAAAGAGAGAGAGAGGGAGGGAGACGGGAGAGAGAGAGTGGAGAGAGAGAAAAACAGAGGGAGAGAGAGAGAGAGAGAGAGAGATGTCACAATCACCTCATTGTCCTGCGCCGTGTGAGGAGGCGACGAGGCAAGCTTGGCCGCTTCGCACGCGCACTTCCTACGGATACGCGCACGATCGACGAACTCGACATGAGAGGAGAGTCTGAGAAGATGTTACTACTACAGCTATACATATGTACCGTACTTTCTCTATTAGTGCCCCCCCTAATAGAACCCCCCCCCCCCCTCTAATAGTGCAACCCTCTCGCAAGGTCATTGAAAAATAGTATTCCCCCGGGTCACTAATAGAGAAAATACGGTATTTTACAGAACCACCAAAGTGCCAGGGGATACGGCTCGAGCGTCTCCGAGTGCCTCTAGCGGTACGAGCCAGGTTAAATTATACATTTAAAAAAATGGGAGAAAATTATTCACATCTCTGGTTCGTTGGCGGTACTGTAGCTTCAATTTAAAAAAAAATAATTTTTGTTTGCACATTAATTGCTACTGATGAGAGTTTTTTTTCATCAGGGGAATTTTAATGTTTATTCTTCTCTTCTCTCTGCCACCACCACGAACTCGTCATCTCCTTGATGCGGCAGAGAAGGCTCGAGACGTGCGAGAGACTCAGAGAAGACGGCGAGATGCGGGTGGAAGAGGCAGGCAGCGATCATTGCCTTAAGGCGAATGTTTACCTGTTTTTTTTTGTTTACTTACCATGTTTAGTTAACTGTTTGTCTAGGTATTTATTTACTTAGTATCTAGTTATTTCAGAACTTACCTATCGCACATAAAGTTACGAAATCGATGTGACGAATGCAAATTTAGACAATTGAACAATAGAGAAAAACAAAATATAAAAAAAGTGAGAAAAGGGAGAGAGAGAGAGAGAAAGAGAGAGAGAGAGAGAGTGAGAGATAGAGAGAGAGTGAGAGATAGAGAGAGAGAGAGAGAGAAAGAGAGAGTGAGTTTGCTCACCAACGATTCCGGCAAGTACACCCGTCGAAGACATGCGGCCAGTAGCTCTGCTGCCTGCTTGCAGTGGATTTGGAGGAGAAGGCGAGCTTCTTCTGTCTCGGGCGCCTGATAAATGGTAGAGTATCTTCATTCTTCATGTTGTCAAATTTGCACATTTCAAATTCTCTCGAAGAGGAACGCAATAATCCTCTTATGGAAGTGCTTCGTTCTTCGTCGACTCTGCCGCTCCTCCAATACCAATATACTATCTCACCCCAACTTTTACCGTATTCCAACTTCTACCGTAATCCAACTTCTACCGTAATCCAACTTTTACCGCATTCCAACTTCTACCGTACCCTGTCATGGAAGTGCTTCTTGAAGAGTGGCGCTGCAATGTGCTCGACGAAGCGACGGAGTGGCGCGCCGAGTCCGCGTGCGCCCTCGCCGTGCGCAGCTTTGAGGTCGTCGATCGAACGCTGTAACGGAGGGAGAGAGACAAGTTTTAAAGGGAGCCAAAACCACCACTTGAATTCGCGCCCTTTTGCCTAACACAAGATCCCATTTGTGATTGAGACGCGACAAAAGTGATCAGAAAATTCAACTATGTAGACACCATTTGAGTTTTGTGCTCTTATTGTTAGTAACAAGTAACATTTCGCAAGAAATGAAATGGATGCTTATTATTATTATTAGCCGACAAAGAAGATAGGCGAGGGTCTCGTCACGAAACTTACAGTAAGACAACTACGATATCGTGACGATGCGCTCGCATACGAAGAGCGTCTGACATCGAGCGAATCGACGTCCTTTGCGAAGGTGTCGCGAGGATGAGGAACTAGTAATAAAAAATTTTTTTTTTGAGGAAATAGTATATCCTATCCTTTTTCGGCTGCTTGAGAAGTGCTAAATCGAACCTAAAAGGAGCCATTTATAATCTATTTGAATTTTCCTGCCCTTTGTAGTCGCTTTCTCACCCTCCTCTTTCTCTCTCTTTCTCTCTTTCTCTCTCTCTCTCCTCTCTCTCTCCTCTCTCTCTCTCTCTCCTTCTCTCTCTCCCTCTTTCTCTCTCTCTTCCTCTCTCTCTCTCTCTCGCTTTCTCTCTCTCTCTCTCTCTTCCTCTCTCTCTCTCTCTCTCTCTCTTCTCTCTCTCTCTCTCTCTCTCTCTCTCTCTCTCTCTTCTCTCTCTCTCTCTTCTCTTCTCTCTTTCTCTCTCTCTCTCTCACTCTCTCTCTCTGACTCTCGGCTCCCTCGGGAAGAGTCGCTAGAAAGTCGACCGTCCATCCGATGTCTCCGCCACAAAACTCGAGTGACTTCCGGGCGGTGACTTCGTCGTATCTATGGAAGAATCCGCCCCAAATTTTCCTCCAATTATCTTCATACATAGATTGAATATCAAAAATTATTTTTTTAGGGATGATTCTAGACTTGAGAATTCTTTACATGAATATTGAAAATTAAATTTTTTTGGGGGTAATTCTAGGCTTGAAGACTTTGGCTACTGGAAAAGGTGGCCATACTAGAACCTTGGTAGTGGCTAATTGAAAGGTGATCATCTATTTACCCCCCGATCGGGCCCTCTATTCACTCCCCCCCCCCTTCCTCCGGATTGGGCCCTCTACTCACCCCATGACGATAAGCTGCGCTACGCCCTCGTCCAAGTCGGCCTTGCCGCTCGTGGTGGCGCTCGCTTTCCTTTTGCGGCCTAAACATACACGTCTGCTGTTAGATCGAACATACAATTAGCATCCTTTTTTAGTTGCAAAATTAATACGCAATCGGGATGAATTAATATGCCAACTGAATGAATGCTTTGTTGCCATATTTATTTATATTAATCAATTTACCTTAAAAAAATTATGAAATATGTTCTATTGGCCTCACTTCCACCATGTCTCCAACTATTATAAATACATGTATGTTCTATCGCCTCACCTCCTGCTCCTCCTACTCCCCAGCACTGGTCGGCCAGCGCTTCGCTTGGCGCCAACAACGTCGGAAGGACGACGGCGCCTGGTGGCGGCGGCTTACTGATCCCGATCACGCTCTGCTTCGATCCCTTGACACTCCAGGTCTCGCGACGACGCTTCACGTCACTGAAAATTCGGCGGGAAATTTAAATTTTCAAGTTGATGACCTTGACGTTTATATCTCTCTCTCTCACTTTTGCATATCTTTTTTACGCACTATTAATTGTATGTACTTGCGGTTGCAGGAGTCAATCAGATGAGCACGAATGAACATATATCTACGTACATATATTTTATGTACACTCTTTAACTTTAAGCTATTGTCTTTACAGTACGACATATGTATGCTACAGTTGGCTGGAAAGAATGGAAGTGAACAGACACTCTCTCGTGCTTTTGTTCCTTGTTGTATGACAGATATTGTAACATTCGAGTATGGTAGTTATTGTTACCTACAGTATCACATATGTTACAATATGGTATAAAAGTTACCTACAGTATGACATTCGTATGTTACAATATGGTAAAAGTGCACAGACCTTCTCTCGAGCTGCGCGGCCAACGTTGACGAATGACGACGACGCGGAGTGACAACAGCGATCGGAGGTCGTGCGTTCGAGGTCTGGTAAGGATTGCAGTTATACCGTACTTTTCACCAATCTGTCAGGGACTTCGTGGTAGGAGTTCTCTCTTGTGATCTCCTTTAAGGATTCAAATGTTCAATTAGGGATTTAATTGTTCATGTTCACGCAGCAGATTGTATCAAGCGACGCATTATGTATGAAAAATTTGCAACGCAAAAACACAATTTTGAATTGATTCTATCTCGTTTGGCTGTATGTTTTGCTGTGAAGGACAGTGTAATTATAAGAAGAGGGGCTAGAACATTTTGGAGAATTAAGAATAGTTTCGCCTCGTGCTCCTTTACAATCTCCTGAAACTTATAAGAAACCTCAGTCGCTGTCGAACACCCGGCAGGCGACGGTGATTCATCAATCGTTTGGGTACTGAAAGAATATGTACAAATTAAGTGTACATATATGTATGTACATACATACAAGTAGAACGTTTCTTCTACTTATTCATTAGTGCACCAATAAAAAGAAACGATGACATGTATGTACATACATACATATGAATAAACGTGTTCTTATGAAAAACTTATTGTTTTGCTAATAAGCCTGCCTCACTTTTCTTGCTAGCTTCCTGTATATAAACATTTTAGCAGTGTATCAGAGAACTGAATGAATGATATTATAAAATGACTTTATGTCCTCTCGAGAGCTTGACGAGCTGGGCGACAAGTTGCACTGTTCAGCTGCAGCCTCGACCGTGCTGCTGCTGTTCTTCTGCTTGAGCAGCAACTGCTCGAACAAGTCCACCTTTCTACTCTCCTGGCACGTCATACCGGAATCATCTGAAAGTTGGTCAAGTTTACAACAATGTATATAATCAGAAACATGCCTATCTCAGGGCAATAAGAAACTTCCATGCCCTCTTATTCTACAGAGAAGAATGCCTGAAAGATTTGGATTGCCAAAATGTACATTTTTTTTTTTGTACTCCAAGAGGTGCCAACCACGACGAGACTTCATTCAAGAATGGCAGTTTTTTTAAGTTCATTTTCGAGCGAACATCGAGCGAAAACCCAGTGTTCAAATTAAGTAGATGTGGAACCAACTTTAAACCGCATGTAACAAAAAGAGCATTGGAATGAAAGCATCGTTGACCAACCCGAACTCATCACTGAGGAATGTGTGACCAGAGTAAAGAAGGCTGCACTATGTCGTGCAGCTACCCGATGAGTGTGTTCACTTAATCTGCATTTACGACTGACTCTAAAATCAAGCTAATAATAATAATAATACATAACTTTAATGCGTAACTTAAGTAAGAATACAATTTAGCGTAGAATGTCATTCGTGAAGAGGGCTTATAGTAGTTGCTCTCCTTTTGAATCGCTGTCACGTCGTTACTCTGTTTAAACAAGCCGATCGCCAGTATGGCTTCGGATGAACTGCGAAATTCTTTTCGTCGCTTGCACGAAGGAGGAACGTACTTGTCCTTGCACACCATGCGTACACCGTATTTATTTATCGTACATATGTAAGTGAAATAAGGTATTTTAAAGTAACATCACTAATATAACATTACTACAAGGAACATAAAATGATAAGGAAATAGTGAAGATGGTCACTCAACAACTGATATCAGGCGCTTTCGCCTTATTTTTTAAAACTATCGTACAGCCACCGCTCTAAATACATATATAACAGTTACATAGTTAAATTGAATAATCACTTGATTCTGCAAAACTCATGTTTTTGTTCAGGGGTTTTCAGTGTATGTACATAATTATGTACACGCATACATATAAACTATGTACAGGAATAAACTCTTCATAAAAAATGCTTATGTATTAGGTAGTTTGTACAAACATCTGCCATTCTCTTGCCACCTTCATTGATGTAGATAAACAATTAAACAATTATGTACATAAATAATTATATATATTTATATATGTAAATATTCACCATAAATTTCTGAGCAGCACGCACAGGCTCAAATGTACATAAATCCACGGGTTCCTCTCGTCAACTTGACCAACTTTCAGATGGTAATTTGCTCCGTATCCCCTTTGCTCGTGAGTGGTACTGTATACTTCAGTTCATGTTATTACATACATCAGCGGCGAGAGCTGTGCTTTCTCAATTACTAGACGAGCAAGCTAATTGTCAGGTGTAGAGGTCTTGTTATTCTGTCTTGAAGAGTATGCCTGCGCAACTGTACAAATATGCTTATAAGTATGCATTGTTATGCTCTTGTGAAGTCTGAAATCCCTCCCGGGCTTTTTCTGACTCCTACTAGTTCTCTCTTTCTCTCTTTTTCACGCCACTTGTCATGTTCTTTCATCCATATTTTCAGTCATTCTCTCTCTCTCTCCCTCTCTCTCTCTCTCTCTCTCTCTCTCTCTCTCTCTTTCACGCCCGCCTTTCTTCTTTCGGTTCTATTTCATTTCATTTCTTCTCTTTCTCCTTCTCTCTCTCTCCCTCCCTTCTCTCTCTCTTTCTCTTTCTCTCTCTCTCTCTCTCTCTCTCTCTCTCTCTCTCTCTCTCTTTCATGCCCGTCTTTCTTCTTTCGGTTCTATTTCCTTTCTTCTCTTTCTATTTCTCTCTCTCTCTCTCTCTCTCTCTCTCTCTTTCACTCGTGTCCTTTTACTTTTTCGCCCCGTTTACTTCACGGAATGTCTCAAGCACACATTCTCGTACTTTACCCTTTCTTAACCTCCCTTGCTCTTCTTCTGTCTCCTTCTGATCTTTCTCTCTTCCTCTTTACGTCTCTCCCTCTCTCTCCCACTCTCTCTTTATTTGCCCTTTGATCTAGCCAAACTTGTAGCGAAGAGAAAGAGAAGAAGCCACGCTCCACCCTCACAAGTTGGTATAATGACACCTTCCCGATATATGTACATATAAAAGTTGCTTGAGTCAAAGCAACATCTCATGTCAGCCCGTGTCAAGAGATGGAACTCGAGCAGCGCATCAAGGCGTATAGGTTCGTTCATTTTTTCTTACCTTATTGTTAGTAACATACATATTTTATTCATTTCTCCAACTCTTACTCTCTTTCTCTCTCCCTCTCTCTCTCTCTCAGACTGGTCGCCTACTCGGCCGTGGCCTTCTCGGTGGTGGCCGTCCTGTCCGTCTGCGTCACTCTCCCTCTGGTCTACGGCTACGTCCACCATGTCAAGAGTAGGATGAGCTACGAAATCACGTTTTGCAAGGTTTTCTTTTCAGCTGTGCTTTTTGTTTTGCATTTACTCATTCACAATCAGATTCGTATCGAGCTCAGATATTTTATCGACAAATACATTTGTATTTGTAATTTACATATATACTATTTTACTCCTTCAGCAAAATAACATGTTCCTTGGCATGTGTAAATATCGTGTAAAAGAAGTGGCAAATAATGTCGTGAAAGGAGTTAGCAGCTTGAAGAAGAGAAGGTAATTGAGCAAGAGAAAACAAAGAGAGAGAGAGAGAGAGTGAGAAATAATGTGAGAGAGGGAAAAAGAGAAATCTTGTCTCTCTACCACTCCCTCTTTCTTTCTGTCTCTCCATATACTCTCTTACTTGCTCACCTTCTCTCTCTCTCCCTCTCTTTCCTATCCATCTCCTGTCTTGAATATATAATATCTACAAGAACTTGAAAAAGGGAATATGTTTTTAGGAAGTTACAAAAAGAGATTAGAAATTTTGAGTAAAGCCTCATCATAAATGGTGCGGGTGGAAACTGGAGAAGAATATAGTACATGATATTTATGTATTTGTGATGTAAAGGGCAGGCATGTATTTTCCACTTCGTAAACTCCTGTTATGACTCGTGATTTATCCGGAAATTGCAAGTGAATCATTGACAAAGCAAAAAATTATACATGAAGACAGAAGGATTCATGTGTTAATTTGTAAGCAATTAACTAAAATTAACTAATGTAATTTAAATTCATTCAGGGCTCGGCCAAGGACATTTGGTCGGAGGTGCATCAGCTGAAGAGCGCTCCGGGAGCAGCATCGAATCGGACGGCTCGTCAGTCGGGCTACGACAATGATGCGCATGTCAGTGGAGGAGGCTCGACGAGCTATACCGGAACCGGTGGAGGTGGAGGCGGAGGAGCTGGAGGTGGATCCTCAAGCTACTCCGGAATCGGTGGAGACGGAGGCGGCGGAGGAGGCTGCGACGCCTGCTGCCTGCCCGGCCCGCCAGGTCCGGCCGGCTCACCCGGTAAGCCAGGTAGGCCCGGCAAGCCGGGCGCACCCGGTCTCCCGGGCAACCCAGGCCGCCCGCCGCAGCAGCCATGCGAGCCACTGACGCCGCCGCCCTGCAAGCCATGTCCGCAAGGTCCTCCGGGCCCACCCGGCCCGCCGGGACCACCGGGCGACGGTGGCGCTCCAGGCCAGCCAGGCACGGCAGGGCATGACGCGCCTCCGGGCGAGCCGGGACCCAAGGGCCCACCGGGCCCACCCGGCAACCCAGGTGCGCCTGGGCAGCCAGGAGAACCGGGTATTCCTGCGGCCAGCGAACCACTCGTGCCCGGTGAGCCTGGGCCTCCCGGATCGCCCGGTCCTCTTGGGCCTCCGGGTTCACCGGGCAAGCAGGGCGAGGATGGGCAGCCCGGGCAGCCGGGGCCCAAGGGACCGCCGGGGCCCGACGGCCAGCCGGGTGCCGATGGCAACCCGGGCCCCCCGGGGCCTGGAGGGAGCCCTGGCGGGCACGGCGAGAAGGGCATCTGTCCCAAGTACTGCGCCATCGATGGCGGAGTGTTCTTCGAGGACGGCACGAGGAGGCGGTGAGGACGTGTTGGATGTCGGAATTGGAGGAAGCATTGTATTTTTTTGTATTGTATCCGTCAACATCCCAGTCAATATATAAACAATTATCGCGTCTATCTGCAAATTACAGGGAATTCTGAAGCGATTTAGAAATGGAAAGGGTAGAGAAGAAGAGACGACTTGAATTTGTGTTGTTGAGCAATGTCGATTGATAATGGAGGAGTGTTGATTCATCTCGTCTGATCCCTGTACATCATTATTCTTTTTATTCAACGTTAGAATTTATTTCATTTATTATTCCGCATTTGAATTCGTTAATGAACATATAAATGTACATATGTGAATCTGAAGTCTTTCTCTTTATCCAACATGCCCTTCGTTCCGTTCGTTCCCTTGTTCCCCTTATTAACAAAGGGCTTTGGCCTATATCAAGTTCAAGTGATACTCGTAGTGGAAGCGGACTAATGAAAGTGCTTTCTCTCTCTTTCTCTCTCTCTCTTGAAATCTCTCTTTTCTCTCTATTGTCTCTTTCTCTCTGCCTCTCCACTTGCTCTCCCTCTCACTCCCCATTGAATTATAGACTTGTGCCCTTCTACGCAGAAACAGAGAAAACCAAAAGTGCATTTTCTGGATGGTTTGGGCCGGATAATTTCTGCCTTTTAAGGGACTCCCCTCTGAATTTTCATTTCTTCCTCTGATTCTTTTTCGTTCTCTCTCCTCACTATCATTTTCTCTCGATCTCCCTCTTTCGGTCTGTCTCTCTCTCCCTCCCTCAATCGAACTCTCTCTCTTTCACTCTCTCTCCGTCTTTCTCTCTCTCTCTCTCTCTCTCTCTCTCTCTCTACTCTCTGTCCATCATTCCCTCGTTCACCTTTTCCTTTCAGAGCTCAAGCAATTTCTTTACCAGCTAGGTTCCATAGCCTCTTTCTTCGCTGTTACTTGCTCTCTTTATCTGAATACTTTGCACACATTTTCCCTCTCTCTCTCTCTCTCTTTCTTCATCTCTATCTCTTCATCTCTCTCTCTCTTCATCCCTCTCTCTCTCTCTCTCTCTCTCTCTCTCTCTTTCTTTCTGCATCGCCTTTTCACTGTATCACCTACACATAGTAGTGTCTCCCGCAATGTCCTAAGTGCACTTGCTAATATTATTGTTCCTCCTCCTTCGCCATTTCCAGACCGCTCGTCTTCCAACCAGCCTTCCGTTTTCTTCATTACATCCCTCCCATAGTGTCTTTCTCTTTCACTGCGCGCTCTCTCTCTCTCTCTCTCTCCTTCCTTCTCTCTTTCTCTCTTTCTCTCTCTTGCTAGCAATTCATCTGCTCCCACTCTTTTCTGCCAGAATAACTTTTCAATAGTATCCTATCAGCTTCTCCATACAACTCCTCTTCCAAATTTCATATGGATTTAATCAGATTAGCCATTACGCGAAAATGACACCAAAGGATAGAGAAGAGAGAGTGAGAGAGAGAAAGAGAGAGAGCACATGAGCTTAAAGAAAAGCAGAAAGACAGCGATAGAGGGAGGCAGAAGAGAGAGAGAGAGAGAGAGAGAGAGAGAGAGAGAGAGCGAAACTGAGAGTGAACGAGAGTCTTAATTAGAGGACAAGAGGTTGAAATAGAAAGAGAAAAGAAAAAGAAAGAAAGAAATTGAGAATGAAGATACAGGAAATCAATGAATTTTTCTTTAGATCATCATAAACCTTTCTTTTTTTAAATTGTTACTTCAATGTTCCTTTTAAAAATATAATATTGATGCTGTTTTTTCGGTCTCTTCTTGTAAAACACGAAAATACGAAAATAGCATTCATTCCGTGCTGCTACCCTTTCCGTAGAATCTCACGGTGTCTTGTTTCCATTTGGTTTTACACTTTGGTATTTCACTTTGTCTCTCTCTCTCTCTCTCTGTCTCTCTCTGTCTCTCTCTCTCTCTCTCTGTTACCTCTCTCTGACTCTCTCTCTCTCACTCAATCTCTCCTCTTTCTTTCTTAATTTATTCCCTCATCGTCCTTCTTCCGTTTCATTTCTCTAAAGTGTGTGTTCAACGGCGCGATTGATAAGTGCGTTTCTGCAAGATTTTCCTGCAACCAAAGGACAAATGTGTGAGAGAGAGAGAATGAGTGGAGAGGGTCAGAGAGAAAAGAGAGAAAGAGAGTGAGAGAGGATGTGTGGAGAGAGCGAAAGAGAGAGAGAGAGAGAGAGAGAGATAGAGAGAGAGAGAGATAGAGAGCGAGAGCGAGTGAGAGAGAGAGAATGCAATCTTTTAACATTGATAGTGACTAATTAACGTGACAAATTGTTTACATCCTTTATCCGAGTCTGTATATGTGAAGAGTGCCACTTCTTCGTCTGCTCGCCTTCCTCACTAATGTCTTCTAAGCAGGGCGGAAGACGGCAGCACATGGCTTTCTGTTTATCGTCGGCTAAGTTGGACGTTAATTGGGTAGGGGGGGGGTGATAGGAAAACTAGAGACAGAGAGAGAGAGAAAGAGAGAGAGAGAGAAAGAGAGAGAGAGAAAGAGAGAGAGAGAGAATTGGCGACTAAGATGAGAGGGCAGGAGAGAGAGAAGCGAGCGAAAGCGTTCGTGAGACAGAAGGGGACTAGATTTGAGAAGGAATAATGAGGAAGTGAGAGAATGTGAGATAAGAAGAAATAAGATTTGTTGGAGAAAATAACCAGGCCGAGAGATAGCGATGGGTGAGAATCATAGAAGGAAGAGAACAAAGCGACGCATAGAAGCAGAGACGGAGTAAGAGCGAGATAGAGAGAGAGAGAGAGACAGAGAGAGGGAGAGAGAGAGCGGGACAGAGAGGAGTGAGAAGAGAGAGAGAGAGAGAGAGAAAGAGAGAGATAGAGAGAGAGAGAGAGAGAGATCGGGACAGAGAGGAGTGAGAAGAGAGAGAGAGAGAGTGAGACAGAGAGAAGAGAAGAGAATGGAGTGAGAAATAGAAAGAGTGAGGAAAACAGAAGTCATGACCACTCTGCTCTCGTCGTTAAGACGGCCGCCTGCCATTCTCTCGCTCGAGGCATGCATGAGAAGAGGGGGCCTCAGGGAGAAAGATGAAGAAGAGCGATTGGAAGACGGGGGGTTTAAGGTGATCGAGAACGTGGTCTCCCCCTCTCTTCTTTCTCTCTCTCTCTCTCTCTCTCGCTGCCTCTCTCTCTTTCTCTCTCTCCCTCGCTCTTTCTCTCCCTCTCTCTCTCTCGCTGCCTCTCTCTCTCTCTTTCCCTCTCTATCCCACTCTCTCTCTCGCTCTCTGTCTTTCTCTCTCTCGCGTTCACTTTCCCTCCTCGTATCTCTCTCACTCTCCTTCACTCTCTCTCTCATCCTCTGATTATTGCCACTGATCATTGTTGCACGCATTCCGTTGCTGGCGACATGTCATTTCCTTCCTTTCTTGTCTTTTTTCTTCTCCAAAGTGTTTGTTCTCTAGCGCCTGTTCTCTAGTCGCTCTCTTATTTCCTCTTCTGTTTTCTCTTTCTCTCTCCCTCTTTCTCTCTCTCTCTCTCTCTTTCTATCTTTCTCTTTCTCTCTCTCTCTCTCTATCTATCTTTCTCTTTTTCTCTCTTTCTTGCTTTTCTCTTTCTCTCACTCTCTCATTCTCTGTTTCTCTATCTTTGTCTCACTCTCTTTCTCACCCTCACTCTATCTCGTTCGTCCTCGCATATTCCAGAACTTGTAAATTGTATGAAAGCATCAGAAAGTAATCCCGGTGTTCGAAACTGCAACATGGATGTGACACATGGTTGCGGAAGAGATTATGAGTGAGAGAGGAAGAGAGAGAGAGAGAGAGAGAGAGAGAGAGAGAGAGAGAGCGAGAAAAGGAGAAGAAAAAATGAGTCTTAGGGGCACCCCCTTTGGCAAAAATCTCCTCGTGGGTGCGCCACCTTGGTCCTTCCGCGTATTTCCTGCATAAGATATTGAAGAAAAACTTCTAATATGTGCAAGGTTTTTAAATACATGTACCTGTTCTCTAAGTCTCTTTCTCTTTCTCTCTCTCTCTCTCTCTCTCTCTCTCTCTCTCTCGCCCTCTCTCTCTCCGTCTATCTCGTATCTCCCTTTCTCGTTTTCTCTACTCTCGCTCTCAGTCTCTCTCGCCTTGTTTCCTCCTTCCATTCTCTCTGCACCAAGCCCCGTGTTCCGCTGGCTCGCATACAAATTTCAATGTTCATCAAGAACAGCTTGCCGGAGCGATGCCACTTTACGGGAAGAGACTAGAGGAGGATTTTTGACTTTCTCTCTCTCTCTCTCTCTCTCTCTCTCTCTCTCTCTCTCTCTCTCTCTCTCTCTCTCTCTCTTTTCCTTATCTTCCCTCCCCTCTCTCGCTGCCAAGCTCTCTACCCTCTCTCTTGTTCGTTTGCTCACTCACACTTATTGCCTCTTTCCGCCTCCTAGTTTCCTTCTCATCCTCTGTTCTCTCTCATATCATCCCTATCTATCTGTTCATCTCCTTTCTCTCGCTCTCTCTCTCTCTTTTCTCTCTCTTCTCTCGCTCTCTCGCTCTCTCGCTCTCTCTTCTCTCTCACACCATCTCTCTGTCATCCCATGCTGAAGCCTTCCAAGACACCCAAGCACCTTTCGGATATCACTAATCTCCTAGGCTCATACGAATGTTGCACGAGCCTCATTCATATCAGTTGACACAGGCTTCTTACTAGAGTTTCTATATATGTATGTATACGTGTCTATACGTTAAATTTTTTTTTTCCGTCAATTTTAGATATCACAAATCGTCAGATCCATTTCTAGTTTGCATAACTTTGTTCATAGATTTTAACACCCATATAGTATGTAAAAAAAATTTTTTTTATCTGCAACCGACTCATTTTTATTTCTTTGTAGCGATAGCTTCAGCAGTCTCCATGTGCTTCTGCCGTTTCTTCGAAATAAAACGCGTTATCCGCTCCGTTTTCCTTCAACATTATTATTTTTTTTTTGTAATTGCGGGTTCAACGTTTGTAACCTATTTGTCCTTTTGTTTTTTTTCTTTTTAAGATTTATAGTAAGGCGGCTGTTATTCTTCGCTTATGGCTGGAATTCATGATGGGATGTTGTGCTTCAAATATGTTGAGCCTTGTTGACCATCTCTTGATGTCTGTCTTTCTCTCTCGTTCTCTCCTTCTCTCTCTCCCCTATCCCTCTCTCTTGCTCTCTCTCTCTCTTGCTCTCTCGCTCTCTCTCTCTCTCATTCTCTCTCTCTCTCACACTCTCTCTTCCTTCTTTAAACATATCCTTGCCTCTCTTACCCTTATTACCCCCAAATGTTTCTGGCTTGCCCACTGTTTTCCATGCTTAAGAGCTTGCAATATTGGAGTCGGACATTGCCTTTTTGCCGATTCTCCTCTTTCCCAATGGGCCAATCAGGCCAGGAAGCAGGAGATACTATGTATCTCTCTCGCTCATCAGAGAAAGAGAGAGAGAGAGAGAGAGAGAGAAAGGAAAAGAGAGAGAGAAAGAGAGAGAGAGCGAAAAGAGCAGAGAGAGCAGAGACAGAGAGAGTGAGAGAGAATAAACAAGAAAAGAAAGTAAAAAAAACAGAGAACGATAGATTGCAACTGTCCCACGAAATTGGCAATAATTTTTTCTCGTCTGTTTAACTGTTGTTAAGAGTCATGTTTGTGGCTCGTTTCAATTGCATCTACCAATATAGATAGCCTTCCATTTGCAAGACTGTTCGATGCTAAAGATATATAATCATTGGGCTAATGGTTAGCGATAGTGGAACATTTCACGAAAAAATTAAATGTCGTTCGTAAGTAATGGTTATCTTGAATACTCTGTAAAAAAATCCGGGTCGATGATGTACGGTTCTAACGCGTATTTTAAAGATGAAATTTTCTTTTCGTCCAAGATCTCGTTAATAAGGTAAGTTTGCAGTTGTTTTTAATGAACAAGCATATTCCTTTAAAGAAATTAAATGTCTGAGTTAAGATATAAAATGCATGAAAAGTCTTCACTTACAATTAGAGTTCTTCTCATTTTGCTGAGTACACATTTACCAAGGTCATTGATCAAGAATTGCATCCACTTGACTCGCACAAGATATTCGCATCATACTCGCCGCCTCTCTACCTCTCTCTCTCCGTCTCTCTCTCTCTCTCTCTCTCTCGCCATCTCCCTCTCCTTCTCTCTCTCTCCGTCTCTCTCTCTCTCTCTCTCGCCATCTCCCTCTCTTTCTCTCTCTCTCCGTCTCTCTCTCTCTCTCTCTGTCTCTCTCTCTCTCACTCTCGATATCCCTCCCTTTTTTCCTCGCTTAATTTCTATTACGCACAAGTCTAGGTCACGAATTTGACACATATATATACTTAAGACACCCTATCTGTAAGGCTCGATCTGCACCCTGTACTAGGAAATGTTTGATTTTTAAATTTGATGAAAACTTTATCATTTGTACTATTCGAAATGCTCTTTAAAATGGTGAAATCGTGATTTCGAAAAAAAAATTTTCTTTCGAGATAATAGCGATTTACGCTTAAAATTCCCATGCCCATAACTCAGTTATTTCTTAAGATTTTTGAAATCTCTTTTTTTCAAAACATAGCTCTTTATTTTATCTTTAAAAAAGGTCGCGGTGACATTTAGTGAAAACAACTTTTAAGATGCGAAAATCGCAAAAATAGATTTAGATTTTTAGATTTTTTTTTAGAAAAATAGATTTTTTTTAAATTTGATGAAAACTTTATCATTTATTCTATTCGACATGCTCTTTAAAATGGTGAAATCGTGATTTCGAAAAAAAATCTTCTTTCGAGATAATAGCGATTTACGCTTAAAATTCCCATGCCCATAACTCAGTTATTTCTTAAGATTTTTGAAATCTCTTTTTTTCAAAACATAGCTCTTTATTTTATCTTTAACAAAGGTGACATTTAGTGAAAACAACTTTTAAGATGCGAAAATCGCAAAAATAGATTTCAGAAATGGGTTTTTCAGGGTTTTCAGGCCAAAACACCCCCAGTGCTCAAGGTAAGAAGTATATAGGAAGAAAGCCCGTGAAATTTGCTACAACATAATAAAGTTTAAAAAAATCGAAGGGTACGTGTTTTGGGTATTTGCACTTAAGCAATTATACTCAAGCTCTATACTACCATGCAAGAGGTCCGGGTTCGATGCCTGCTCGGAGCAAAGTTTTGCACTGTTTTGGAAACTAGCAAAAAACATATTTTCTGTCCGAAATTGATGGCTATTCATCTCATAGCTTCATAACTTTCCTCAAACTTTCCATTTTTCATTCTGTTTTTCACAAACTATCTTCATAGAGAACTGCGCTCAGTCATCATTTGTATCTTCATAGAGAACTGCGCTCAGTCAACATTTGTTTATTCCAACAAAGCGGTTACGGTCGCTCATCACTGAACAAATATGTAGGGATTAACATGAGTTATGGTCAGAACAGTTCATCGTGGACGCGTCTGGGTGCAGACTGGGCAGACCCGCTCATGTCAACAGGCTCCCAAACTTCTTGATTCGAAAGCTCCTCAGGTGATTCCGTTTGTGTGGCGTTTACCTCGCCACGGATTGGTTGGCCTTCTCTCCCCAACCAGCAGAGTTCAGATGTTGTGTCCAGGCAACCTCCAGATGAATCGATGATGAACTCTCCTCCATTGTGTTGTAGAGATGAGTAGTCAGTTTGTGAAAACAGAATGAAAATGGAAAGTTTGAGGAAAGTTATGAAGCTATGAGATGAATAGCCATCAATTTCGGACAGAAAATATGTTTTTTGCTAGTTTCCAAAACAGTGCAAAACTTTGCTCCGAGCGGGCATCGAACCCGGACCTCTTGCATGGTAGTATAGAGCTTGAGTATACTTGCTTAAGTGCAAATACCCAAAACACGTACCCTTCGATTTTTTTTAAACTTTGCTATGTTGTAGCAAATTTCACGGGCTTTCTTCCTATATACTTCTAACCTTGAGCACTGGGGGTGTTTTGGCCTGAAAACCCTGAAAAACCCATTTCTGAAATTTATTTTTGCGATTTTCGCATCTTAAAAGTTGTTTTCACTAAATGTCACCGCGACCTTTTCTAAAGATAAAATAAAGAGCTATGTTTTGAAAAAAAGAGATTTCAAAAATCTTAAGAAATAACTGAGTTATGGGCATGGGAATTTTAAGCGTAAATCGCTATTATCTCGAAAGAAAATTTTTTTTCGAAATCACGATTTCACCATTTTAAAGAGCATGTCGAATAGTACAAATGATAAAGTTTTCATCAAATTTAAAAATCAAACATTTCCTAGTACAGCACTGTATTGCGCCCTGCTCGACTCTTACAGATAGGCTGTCTTAAATACACATGTCACTCTCTTCGACTTCACTTTAAAATAGCAAGCATTACGTATAAGTATGTAAGAGTGTGTAGAATATCTGCGGTCCACCTGCGCGCCTACATTTATATGTAAAGCAAATGTATTCTGACATTACATAGATTCGTGAGAATATAGTATAGATGTAAATGTACAGGGAAGTTTGGATCATGCATACATATGTATGTACATATGTAGGTTCTGCTCGCCTGGTCCTAACAATACATATGACGCGATTTGCGAGAGTATCAAAATGGCCGGGGACCCGGTAAAATTAGATTTCGCTCAAAAGCTTTTTATAGGTACTTTTTAACACGGCGAAACGATTGGAATGGGTCCGGGATTCTGAAATCATCATTTTGGCGAGCTGTGCGAGGTTTAAAATTCGAGAGCCCGAAGAAACTTGCAGAGATGGTCGCACATTCGCGTTCGCTGTTTCGCACACGATACAGCAATATTCGTGAAAATTTTGTCACAAATAGACAAGATATTGTTTTATAAAGCTACTAAAGTAGAATTTAAAAATATTCACTTTTATGGCCTCAGCGGCCCCTAGACTTTGGAGATTCGCCATTCTTTTATATGGAAATTAGTCATGGGTTTTCTATCTTAAGTTGTAGAGCAAGAAATTATCTTTCCAATGAGCTATAGTATGAAAGATACCGACGAGCTTTTTTATGTTTCCCAATCATAAAACTGTTGAAATACGCGGGTTCATCGATTTTTTGACCTATGCACCAGGCAGAGTGAGAAGAATGGCATTGTCGGCCGCACTAATGATGATTTAGTGTAGTGCGAATGAGTTGAGATCGCGATGCAAAGGTCCCGGGTTCGATTCCTCAGGGGAGCAAACTCTTTTGCCCGGCAATTAACAAATTTGTTTTGCATTTAAATTTTATTTAAACAGTTACATAAAAACCTACATAAATTCCCTAGACTACCTTCATGCGGTATATTGCTTGTGTTGCGTTTTCGTCGTCGGTAACGCCTAAACAAAGTGCAAGCCGATGCACGGGCACTGAATCGAGGGTATTTCAACAGTTTTGTGATTGGGAAACATAAAAAAGCTCGTTGGTGTCTGGCATACTATAGCTCATTGGAAAGATAATTTTTTGCTCTACAACTTCAAATAGAAAACCCATGATTAATTTCCATATAAGAGAACGGCGCCTCTCCAAAGTCTAGGGGCCGCTGAGGCCATAAAAGTGAATATTTTCAAATTCTACTTTAGTAGCTTCATAAAGCAATATCTTGTCTATTTATGAAAAACTTTTCACTAATATTGCTTTATTGTGTGCGAAACAGCGAACCCGAATGTGCGACCATCTCTGCAAGTTTCATCGGGCTCTCGAATTTTAAACCTCGCACAGCTCGCCAAAACGGCGATTTCAGACTCCCGGACCCATTCCAAACGTTTCGCCGTGTTAAAAATGACCTATAACGAGCTTTTGAGCGAACTCTAATTTTGCCGGGTCCCCGGCTCTTTGGCTTCCTTACGATTCTCTCGCAAATCGCGTCATATGTACATACATGAGAGTCATTGATGGAACCCAATGTAACATTAAAGTGAATATAATGACATTTTCAGTTTTTTTTCTTAATTTCTCACAATTTCATGCCTTTATCTTTATTATATGTGTTTGCTTCATTTTAAGATTTATGATGCCTGTTGCTCTTTCTTTTCCTTGTTTTTATTTGAGCTTACACCTTCTTTTCATTCGCCCTCGCACAATCTGTTCTGTCACGGCAGTGTTTCTTTCGTTTCATCTTGAACTCTCGTTCTCTCTCTCTCTTTCTCTCTCTCTCTTTCTCTCTCTCTCACTCGCTCTCGCTCTCTATCTCTATTTCCTCTCTCTCTCTCGCTCTCTCTCTCTCTCTCTCTCTCTCTCGCTCTCTTTCTCTATCTCTTTCTCTCTTTCTCTCTCTCTCTCTCTCTCTCTCTCTCTATCTCTCTCTCGCGCTCTTTCTCTATCTCTTTCTCTCTCTCTCCCTCTCTCTCTCTCTCTCTCGTTCTCTCTCTCTCTCTCTCGAAACTCCCACCCTCGATTACTGCTCCGGCCCATGACTATTGTGGAGTCTGCAGAGAGTGCTAGAATTCATTCCCAGCAAGGAAGCACAGATCAAATGACCGTGGATGTACAACGCTAGTCTTCTTATTCCCATATCTTATTTGTTTCTTTCTATCTCTTCCTCACTCGCTCTCCTCTATCTCTTTCTCTCTCTTTCTCTCTCTCACACTCTCTATCTCTTTTTCTCTCTCACACTTTCTATCTCTCTTTGTCTTTCTCTCTCTACGTCTCTCTTTCACTGTCTGTGCCATCATTACTCCTATCGTGTTCTCCTATCCTTTACTCATCATGACTTGCTTTTCCGAATATTAATGTGTTCTTTGTCGAATTTTTAATAAACATTAAATCAGAGTGCGTCATAATTTAAGTGCTTGATGTTGGTAGATGCATATATTGAACAGTTTCTTTTTCAACTTCGCTTTCTCTCTTCCCTCCTAATTCTCCCATGACATTATGTGAACTTCAACGAGAATGGATAGCGAGAGATTGAGAGTAAAAGGGATATATCGAGGGATAAAGAGACGAGAATGATAAATATAACGAAAGAAAGAGAGAGAGAGACAAAGAGAGAGAGAGAGAGAGCGAGAGAGCGCGATACCAGAAATTCAATGTCGCTTGCCCTGAGAGGCTTCAACTATCCATTTTCCAATCACCCTTACTCTCATTGTCGGCTACTGTTGATTACTTATGCGAGAATCCACTCATGTTATTATCTGTCGGGTAACTATGAATCTGAATTTACCGCAGTCTTTCCTTCACAATACTCTCTCTCGTCCTCTCCCTCTTTTTCTATTTCCTTTATTTTCTCTAGCTCTCTTCTCATTTCTTCTCTCTCTCTCTCTCTCTCTCTCTCTCTCTCTCTCTCTCTCTATCTCTCGCTCTCTCTCATAAAACTTTCTTTCGCGCACTTTTCTCTCTTAAAAAGTCGCCGAAAAGTAAAAGGTCGCCACAATCAGTTGTCTTTGTTTATTCTTCCATCCGGTGGACAACGCACTCGTGCTGACAAGGAAGAACACATGAAAGAGAGAGAGGGTCTTTGTATGAATGCTATCGACGACTCTTCATTTTCTTCTTTTTTTCTCTCATTAATATTTTTTTTCCAAATGAAATGCTGATGAAATTCCATAGAACAGTTCCAAGAAACCATGAATTACGGATGAAGTCAGATGGAACTGCTTCTTACATACATTAATCTCTAGTTTCGTCTTAACATGTAAAGAATATGAAGGAATGTGCTGTGATGATATCGTTGATCTTACGACTTTTGCTAACTAAATGGGCACAATGTGTTCAGAAAAGCACCGGAACCACTAGGAAAAGGCTTATTGTTAGGAGTGGCTAGTGAGGATAGTATGTAGTGATTTCTAGGAACCAGCTGAAAACTAACAAGTTTACTAACAAAAAAAGATAAGCAAACAATGCAGTTGGTAGTTTGCAGCAGTTATCTCACAATCATCTCTGCAAAGCAGTTATCGTTAGTCTACATACTTTTCTTGACTTCGTTATTACCTCACCATTTCTATTTTCTCTAAACATCTCCAACTCTTCTATCTTTCTTTACTTTCTCTCTTTTTCTTTAGCTCTTTTTTCTCGTTTCCTGCTATGTACCTCTTTCTCTCTCTCCCTCTCTCTCGCTCGCTCTCTCTCACACTCTCTCTCTCTCTCGCTCTCTCTCTCCCTCTGGTTCCAATATCCTTCTCTTACCCTGTCTACCACGATCATAATTCTCAGTCTGACGAGTCGATGTGGTCTGAGCTATATGCGTGCGAAATTTACATTTCGATCGCTTTTCACGATCAAAAACCACCCCTTTTGAAAGCAGCTTGCCTGTTTATCTATTCATCAACGTTTCCCATCTCTCTATTTCCCTAAGTCTCTCGTAGGCGCAACCTTCTCTCTCTCTCTCTTTTCTCTCTATCTCTCACTCTCGTTTTCTCTTACACTCTCTCTCTCTCTCTCGCTGTCTCTTTCTCTCTCGAGCTACTCATTTTCGTCCTCTTCAAAGGAATAACAATTCTTTTGTACCCTCATGTACAATCGAGCTTTCTTAGTTGCCTGTGTTTTTCCACTGTCTCAGTAGTTTTCGTCTCCGGCATATGTCTGTCTCTTTCTGTTCTCGTCTTCACCCCTCTCTTTCCCTCTCTCTCACTCTCTGTCTTTCTCTCTGTCTTTCTCTCTGTCTTTCTCTCTCATTTTCTCTTTCTCTCTCTCTCTCTCTTAGTCTTTCTTATTCTCTTTCTTACTCTGCAACGTTCCGGCAACTGCAATTGTCCCTATAAACGTGCTCTACACAAATATTTGTTCATTAGCATTATGATTATAGACTTCTATGTTATTTTTTAATGTATTCGGTGCTCAAACGCCTCGTTCTCTCTTTCGCAGAAACAATATTTCTCGTCCGCAATATGTCTTTGCTTCTTCTGTGATGAATATGGACATGCGCAGCTCGGACATATGTATGTAGCTAAGGTGTTGATATATAGGGGTTCGTGGCCTATCTCTAGTGATAGATAATAGGCTTTTCCATATTGTGCAGCCTTATTTCAAGCCTGGCCTAATGAGGCTTCAAGAAACAGTTTGAATGTACCCCGGGATAGAATAGTACGGTATCCTACAAGGCAGGAAAGTAAACCCGAAATAAGATAGTGTTAAATATGTAAGTTATTCGATACAGAAGAGCGTTCGGCTACCGCCTATCCCAAGAAAAAAAATCGGCAATAACGACTCTCCCCCTTTTCCAAATCGGCAATAACGACTCATGCGGTGATCAGCAACAACGAATCGCAGCCGATGAATATATTTCCTTCGTTTTCTTTGTCAATGCTTTTTCAGTTGTGTTATACAAGCATACACATGCTCATTTGCCGCCGTCAAGTTCAGCTCTGGTTGTTGGTGAACTCCTAAAGGAGCTTGCGATCACACCGCCGAAGCTTTCCAAACTACCGTAATCTCGGCTGGTGTTCGGTAGGTCAAGGGGCAAAGTCGTGTCGGGACCATCATGACGACGCCCCTTCTGGCGGCCATCACCGAGCTGCGCAACAGTTCGCTGTACCGCGAGCTGAGCGGCCTGTACATGGCAGACGAATATGGACTCATGGTAATTTTGTCAATTTTTGCAACAAAAAAAATGTGGACGAGTTATTCGTTCATTTAATTGTATTATTAATTAGAAGATGAGTATCACATAAAAAAAGTATACGTTGGGCCGGCCGGTGGGTAAAGATTATTCGCTGATGATTTAAAAACAAATTTAATCTAATCTCATTAAAAAAATATGCCTTTGTGATATAAAAATATGACAGGTAATAAACAATTCGATTTCAATTACGAGTAGTGAGCTCCGTGGTTCTCATGGCACTGAAGGAATGTTAGTGTCAATTTGGCTAGAAAACGCTGATATTTTGAACGAACAAAGCAGCAATAAGTATTTAATTGTAAGATGAAATGGCCATCAGAATTCATAAAATAGCAATATTTTAGATCTTAATTAATATATAATTTTTATTGAAAATAAAGTAAATTTTGATAAGTAAGCGTAAATAGTAATTAAAATAAATAAAAAAAAGTATCCAAACAAATAATTAACTAAAAACCAAAATACTGATTCTAAATTGAGAAAAATTAAATAGCCAAATAATCAGAATAGAAATTCTACCGTTTGCCCTGTCACCACCTCTCTCTCTCTCCCTCTCTTTCCTTCTCTCTCCCCCTCCCTCCCTCCCTCTCTTTCTCTCTCTCTCTCTCTCCCTCTCTCTCTTATAATTCGCTTTTCCCACCTATCTCGCTCTCTCTCTCCCTTTTTTCCTTCTCTCTCCATCTCTCTCTCTTTCCTTCTCTCTCTCTCTCTCTCTCTCTCTCTCTCCCAGGTGCCCGCCACGTCGCTCTCTTCCTCGCTGCTCTCTCGGAACTGCTCGAATCCGCTGGTAGCGGAATACGCAAGAGAGCTCGCCCGTCTAGCAGTCATCAGTAGTAGCAGCCAGCAAGGAGACCCGTTAGAGAGAGAGAGAAAGAGAGAGTGAGAGAGAGAGAAAAAGAGAGAAATAGAGAGAGAGAGAGAGAGAGAGAGAGAGAGCGAAAGAGAGTTAGGGATGGTGAAAGAAAGAAGTAAGTAAGAGAAAACAGAAAGAGAGAGAAAGAGTGAAAAAGAGGTGAGTGAAAGAGAGTAAGAGATAAAGAGAGAAATGAGATAGAGAGAGGTAGAGAGCGCGAGCCAGAGAAGATAGAGAGAGAGAATGAGAGAGAGAGAGAGACCTTCTTGCCTCAGGTCGCAGCCGTTTCCGTTGACTCGTCTACTCTTCTCCGTCGTCTTTCTTCTCGTCGGCTGCATTGGTATTCTTGGCAATCTTCTTACTGTAAGTTATGATTAATTGTCTCATTATGAGGGAGAATTTATTTATCTTTTTCTCTCAACGCTCTCCTCTGTTAACACTCGCTCTCTCAACGCTCTCTCTCAACTCTGTCTCTCTCTCTCTCTCAACTCTCTCTCTCTCTCTCAACTCTCTCTCTCTTTCTCAACTCTCTCTCTCTTTCTCAACTCTCTCTCTCTCTCTCACTCGCTCTCTCAACTCTCTCTCTCTCTCTCTCAACTCTCTCTCTCTCCTCTCCAGGTTTGGGTGATCTACTCGACGGCCTCCCTCCACTCTGCAACCAATCTCTTCTTGGCGTCTCTCGCCTCCTCCGATCTCCTTCTCCTCCTTGTTGGAGTGCCCTTTGACCTCGTCCATCTCTGGAAGGCAGACGGGCTGCTCCGGCTGCCAGCGTATTGCGAGATTGCGAGTACGGAGAGAGAGAGAGAGATAGAGTGAGAGAGAAGAGGTAGAGATAGAGAGAGAAGAGGTAGAGACAGAGAGAGAGAGAGAGAAAGAAAGAGAAAAAGAAGAGGTAGAGAGAGTAACAGAGAATGGAGAGAGAATGAGAAAAAGAGAGAAAGAGGAAGATATAGAGGGAAAGAGGGAGACTGAGCAAGAAAGACAGGAGAGAGAAAGAGTGTGAGAAAGAAGAGGCATGCAAGGAAAAAGAGAAGGACTGACAGACAGATGAAACCATGAAGGTTTGAAAGATGTAATATTTTAGTTAACAATCCTTTTCCTACTTATTCTGTTCAAGAGTGTACGGCGGTTTTGCCTCGAACACCGTTATGAAAAGCCATTCTAATTCCGCCGTAGTTGATGAAGCTCTTTTTCATGGTGAGGCTAATAATAATAACAAAACAAACAAACAAAGATTACAAAGTTAGGCGAAGTCAAATCTGGGCCTGCCATTTCTTTATTGCTATTATTGTTATTTATAATAACAATATAAAAAAAGTTTTTTTTAAATTGTAAAACGACGGTGCAAGATATGATTTCAAGAAAACATTTTTATGCGCTGTATGTCGCAGAGTGAAAATGGATGTGAGTAAGAGTTGATGTTGTGTGACACACTGACGCTAGGAATTGCTTGTTGTTGAGGGACAGCGAGAGAGAGAGAGAGAGAGAGAGGGAGAGAGAGATAGAGATAGATTGGGATAGAAAGATAGAGAGAGAGGGACAGGGAGAGAGAAGGTCGGAGAGACAGAGAGAGAGAGTGAGAGAGAGAGAGAAATAGACAGTCTCTTCCAGGCACCTCGATCAGCCTGTTCACCTTCGCCTCCACCCTAACGATCGTCTCGCTGACTGCCGAGCGATTCGTCGCCATCTGCTATCCTTTCTCGCTGCGCTCTCTATTCCATCGGAGAAAGGTAGTATTGGCGGAAAATTTTAATATTTGAAAATATTGATTTTTGGTCTTTGGTCTAAACCAAAGTCGTTTCATTCCATTTATTACAGGTCACTCGTCTCATCTACATCATCTGGGCGGTCGCCTTTTGTCCGTCCATCTTTATTGGCATGCAGGTATTGTAAATCTATTGAAGAAATATTTTTGCTCAATTTTTTTTATCACTGCCTTTGTCTTTTCTTTTGTTTCACCTCTATTAAAAAAAAAACCTAAATATTTTAATTTTTTTAATATTTATATTTTCCATGCTATCTTTCAGTTCAAACGCGTCACGCGAGACTTCTGCGGTGTAAATCGTCAACTTGGAGGAGGGCAATGCGACTTTGTCGACGCGGGACTTCACTATCCGTTTGAGGTGAGAGAGCAAGAGAAGAGGGAGACATAGAGAAAGAGAGAAGGAAGGAGTCTTCTATCTCCCTCTATTTCCCTATCATTCTCCCTTTCTCCCCTCTCTCTCATTCTCTCTCCCTATCTCTCTCTCTCTCTCTCTCCCTCTCTCTCTCTCCCTTCTCCCTCTCCCCCCCCCTTCTCTCTCTCTCTCGCCCTCTCAGATCGCTGCGGTGATCACCTTCGCCCTCCCTCTCCTCTTCATCGTCTTCTGCTACGTGCGCATCCTGCACTCGCTGAATGCGATGGCCGCCGCGACTGCCGTCATGCAGCCAGGCGCGGCCGAACGACGAGTCAGCCGGGTACGGATCGACCTATTATAACTCACAATCAGTAGATACCTCAGGAGATATGTTGCTCAGGAGATACCTCAGGATAAAGTTGACACAAAAAAAACCAAATTAACCCAATCGCCAGCACGCTACAGGCTGCCTTATTCTTGCAATATTTTATTATTTTATTTGAGTCAATTTAAGAGAAGGAAAAAAGATGTATCAAATGCGCGGAAGATATGAAAAATGTTGACTTATCAAAAAAAATTCTGGACGAAAGAAGAGTTTGCAGCGTCTGAAAATAATGTTATTGTTTGCTTAATCTATCATATCTCAAGGTAAATTTAAAAAAAAATAATTGAATATGATCTCTGCCGGGGACACTAATGCACATTTTCCTCGATAAGCTGCTGCCCTATCAACTTTAATTAGACAATTAGACAAAGTAACACATTCACTTATGTGCGTATCTGAAGAACGACTTGAGAGTAATTGGTTTTTTTCTTACCTGTGATTTTTTGCGAGCGCGACTACTTGTTAGCAATACAGTTTGCTTTTTAATTCGTCAACACTGCGCCAAATGATCCACAATGAATACTACACAATCTTCAGCTGAAATCCACGGAATCTGCCTTACAATTAGCATAACAACAATGTGCTGTTCATTCATGTATTTTTCTTGTCACCTCAATGCACACACCTAATGATAAACCTCAGGATATACCATAGTATACGCCTCAGGAAAAAAACCATTAGAATATACCTTAGGAAATGAGATAACTTGCAGATGAACTCGAACAACTCGCAGGACGCGCCGCCTCCATCGCCATTGTTACAGGTGCTCAGGATTACAGAGTAGATTGTGACAAGAGATGTCACAATTTTTGTCACAATGTATATGACAAACAAATTGTATATCACAATCATTTTCTCTGTATGATAAATATTAGATGCACACACGCGACTGCGCGCCACCAAAGTCGGAACAAGCACAGCGAATGGTCATCAGGATGCTTGTAACGGTTAGAGAGAGAGAGAGAGAGAGAGAGAGAGAGAGAGAAGGAGAAGGAGAGAGAGAGTGCGAGAGGAGAGAGACATAGATGACGGGTAGAATGAGGCAGAGAGAGAGAGACAGCGAGTGAAATCCTCTCCAGGTCTGCGCCGTCTTCTTCCTCTGTTACCTCCCTTACCACGTGGAGCGTCTCATTGTCATCTACGCAAACTGCACGTCCACTCTCTGTTTGATGCTCTATCCGATCACTGGACTGTTGCAGGTGCCTTTCTTTATCTGCTTTTCTCTTTTCTCTCTTTCTATCGCTCACTCGTTCTCTCCCTCTCTGTTTCTCCACTCTTTTTTCCTCTCTTTTCTCTCTTTTCTCTCTCTCTCTCTCTCTCTTTTCAGTATGTCTCTGCCACCGTGAACCCTCTCCTCTACAATCTGATGTCGATTCGATTTCGGACGGCTTTCCGCCGCCTCATGCGCGAAGTCGTGACGAGACAAAAGCGAGAGTTCAATTCGATCGTCAAAATTTGAATTTTATCCATCCCGCCAAATTTGAGATTTGAATTTTAATTACTTTCCGTCAACATTCATATTCACTTCTTTTCTCTTTGTTCTTTTTATTTCCAGCTATTTATACTTCTACCTTTCAAGCATCACTTCTATGCTTTTAATTCGTCTTGCAACGGGTTTTCATATATTTGACAGACTCTCTCAAAGTAATTGAAGAACAATTCAGAACAACGGTGCTACTATTCCATCTGAAAATCTCTATTTTTGATATTTTTTGCTATTTTGCAAACGTTATCTCGGTTAATGAATAATATTGAATGATATTTTTTGCCCAGAAATTTGGACCACAATTTCTTGCATAGCATACTCAATTGCCACTAAACTTCACATCAATGTCAACGCATTCTCGCTCTTTACGGGTTCGTCAGCTTTACTTGAACTGTTTTTTTTAACTCACTACAGCTTATTCACATTAGTCACATTACCAAAACATTTATGTTTGTATGTTGTAATTGATGCTAACAAATAAGTATGGCCCCAATTAACATTCATTGACACATTCAGCTTCGTCCTATTCGTTATTTATCTCAAGCTATCGCGTTTTCCCTTCTTTTTTCTTCCAATAAGGAGATATATGCCTTGAAAATTAAATGAATAGAAAAACTGGCCCGAAGAAAGCATCAAAAGAGGGAAAAAGTGCAAATAACAAATGACATAGAACTGGTAAAACTATCACCAGAAGATCAGCGCAACCTTCGTGCTGGAAAACATAAGAGACTTAACAATCAACAATTCGACAGTGAAACTAACTAAATTAAAAACCTTGATACTAACAACTCTCGTCTTTAAGCAATATTGAAGTATATGTGGCTAGGATTAGCCAAGATGAAATCGAAGAAGGATTCGGCTCGTTGAACTATATAAATGAGGACAAGCATGCAAACCACCGGATAAATTTTTAAAATGAAAAATGATATCGAACATCTTTCCTTACCATTAATAGTATTGTAATTTAAATGAATGGGGGGAGAGAGAGAAATATAGCGAGAGGGAAGGTGATAGAGAGCGAAAAAGAGAGATATGTATGTAGAGAGAATGTGGAAGAGAGTGAGAGATACGAGGTAGGGATAGAGAAGGGGGGATGAAGATGGGGATAGGGGAAGAGTTGGTGAGGGGGGACAGGGGAAGAGTGAGAGAGAGTGAGAGAGATTAAGGAGGGATAGAGGAAGAGAGCGAGAGAGAGAGAGAGAGAGAGAGAGATGGAGCGAGTGTGCGAGAGGAGAGAAACAGGTGCGGAAAACAACGTTGAAAAAGCAGCACAAACTTCCTGCAGGAAAACATAAGAGACTGATCAATCAGCAATTTGACATTGAAACTAAATTAAAACCTGGATACTAACGACTCTCATCGTTAGACAATATTGAACTATTATAAAGCTACGAGATCACAAGAAGATATCGGAGAACAATTAGGGTCTTTTAACTATATAGAAGAGCTCAAGCATACAAACCACCGGGATAAATATTTTAACCGAAAAATGACGAGTAATATCGAACATCTTTCCTTACCATTAACAGTATTGTAATTTAAATGATTAGTATATGGTAATTATCGAACTAACAAAGATATGAAAGAACTAAAATTGTAAAATATTTCCTCTCTCTGTCCTCTCTGTCCTGTATTCCTCTCCGCTCACACAACTGTATGTCCCTTCGGGTGGTTCTCGCACGCTTTAATTTCCACGATGCCATACCAGCCGCGCCAATTCACCTCAAGCATTCGCCATCGCGAGCAGGCGACTTCTCAGACCGACAGGTTCGGTCCAGGAAATATTACGCAGATTTTGACCTTTTTTGTGTGTTCTCTATGTTCCTTGTGCGCTTTGAGAGAGTCGCTCCAGTTTCGCGTCTCCGTTCACAACGACAAGATGAGAGCAGCAGGCTGCAGCGCCCACTTCTCAGGAATCCGCGGAATCTCGACAGATTCAGCAAGACGAGTTAGTTAAATCCAAGATGAATTGAATATTGTTTGTGCCGAACAATTTAGATTCTTTTGCAAAATACGATTACTTATTTCGATGTATCTTTGCAGAGCAGTGCCTATGGACGCGTCCGTGCTTCCTGCAGGACAAGTTCAGCCTCTTCCCGCCCAAGCCCTAAGGTTATTCGTTTGTTCATTTCACAATATCCTGAGCAAACTTGATATTTCTAGTTCATCTTCGCAAGGGCAGCGTCCCGTCCCGAAGTCTTGGACGCGCAAGACTTACAAATAACTAAATTTCTTGTAATAAGTTGTGAAAATAGTTGCATGTTTAATTGAGAAAAGCAAGAAACTCAATTTTCAGCAACTCTCGTCAGAGAAGCTTCAACTCGCGCCCACCGACCTTCGGCAACGTCAACGTCACTGCGGGTGCCACTTTCAGTGGCACGATCGTCTACAACACCGTTGCTGGGCGAGGAGGCGGGTGACGCCCGACTCACCGAGGAAAAAGAGGTGGCCGGCCGAGAATGGTCCCGAATGTGGAAGATGTGCCCACCCAGTGAACTGTGAAATGGCACTGTGATGCTTTTTTATATTGATAGCCTGTAAAGGTGGCTCATTTTAGTATTAGAGTGCCAATATGATAGTCTGTAAAGGTGGCTCATTTTATTATTAGAGTGCCCTACTTAATGTCTTTCTGCTCATGCTAATCTTCTTTTAATTCCCTGTGACATATCTTGTGCATTAGCCCAACGCGAGTACAGAAAAAGAACTCGATCTCGCCAATTTATTGCTGGAACTTCTTGTGAGTTATATTTTAATATCTTGTAGTAATAACAACTTATAGTTCACCAGATAAATCTTGTAAATCACTCCTTTCCACCGTTCCCTGCTCTTACTGTGATATGTTTGCCTAGTTTATTTCAATGTGAATTATTGTTCGAAAAGAAATAATGAGTGGAGGAAGTCTACTGTGAATTTTTTTTGATGTTTGTTCGAAAAGAAATAATGATTGGAGGAAGTCAACTGTGAATTGGAATAAATGTGTTTATGTAAAAAAAAAAGCTCATGTACTATGCCTTCGTTTCAACCGAATGAATACCGAGTGGTAATTTTCTTTGCCTGTTCTACTTTTAGATCCGATTTTAATCTGTAGTTGCAACGTCCAGTCCATCCATCTCCACCACTCTCCCGCTCGCTCACCGACTCGTGGCGACTTTTCCATTGTCAGTAATTTGTCTCTTTTTCAGGTTATTATTGCTTTTAAAGTTAGAGTTTAGTTCATTTTTCGTTCTGCCTTTCTTTGTCAGGGCGAGTCGACGACTCTCCTAGAGAAGTTCGCTTGTCTAGCCGTGGGAAATTAAGTCGCCGTCCGGTTAATACTTCTCGACTTCATTTCTTATGGTTGAAATCTTTTTTAAGAAAAGCAAATACAGGAAGAAATGATTCCAGTGAAGGGCTACAACGGCCCGTGCACCCTCTCTCTCTTGGCTCTTCCTCCGGCTGGTGGCGAATCCTTGGTCAGCAAACATCAGTTTTTTTTGTTTAGAGTTTCAGCACTTTTGCTTCATTATCCAGTTATTTTTATTTTTTGAATTAACTATTATTGGACTTTTTGTAATCATGGACTTCTGTAATGCAATCTGGACTTCTTTTTCGGCTAACATTTGGGTTAGAAGCTGCTTAGTATTATTTGGGGCTATTTACCGCTCTATTTAGCTTTCCTGTACAATAGTATTTTGGGATTTTAGACATACGTTCTAGACTAATAGAAATTTTATTAGAATGGCAGACTCGTCTGGAGGGTACCATCGGATTGGGGTTAGGAGAGTGAGGAGTGAAAGGGGGCAGCCATGTGCGCCAGCCATGTACGCCGTTACGGCAGCCAACAGTGCCACGTGTTCCTGGAAGTTTTGAATTGGCACAGATTGATGCCCGAAATCGGATTGAAAGCCTGGAAGCTCGAATTCGAGAACTCTCCCAGAGGAACCGTGAGCTATTATTGATTCATAAGGCGGATCAATTGAAAATGAATGCACTTTCTGGTCGCTTTCTAAAACCAATTGCTGACCTAGAGAAATCTCAGTTGCGCAGAAGGATCAAATTCCTTGCGTCTCTTCTAATCAGATCAATTTCTGGAGAGAAAGCATCAAGTTGTAGCGCCAACCAAACTCGCAAGCTCATGCGAGTGCTGTTCGCAGAAATGCACCCAAAGTCTAGCTTCTTTGGCCTTTTGACCGCGAAGGCACAACTGTGTCTCGCGAAGAAACACAAACTGAGCTGGAGATCAGTTGCTGCCGTGAGTGCCTTGGTGAGAAAGTTCGGCGGGGACGCTCCAACAGCGCATAGTCTCCGTGCTAGCGACCAGAGAGAGCGAGAGAGCATCCAAGAACTCTTCGCGCTAGACAGCGAGAAGTTGATAGTGAAGAGCAGTGACCCTCCAGAAGACTGCGCAGTTCTTCGCGCTGTGGGAGTTGAAAATGTCATCAACCATGTGACCTCACGAGTGCCTTTGGTAGACAATTTCCTTCCTGAAGATTTTGCTAGTGAGCTCTGGATCGGCTCAGCAGTCGACAAGGGAGGAAAGCATTGCAAGATGGGGATTACTGTAGTTAATGCTGGGTTGGCAAACTCGCCACATTCCTTCTTCCCTGTCTGCATGCATGAAGGCAATGAGAGCTATGAGAATTGCCGAAAGACATTTAAGAGACATTTCGATCAGCTGAGTGATTTGAACGAGATGACTGTCAGTGACAGCAAGTACAGAGCTCGGGTATTTCTTGGTGGAGACGGATCGGCTCTTCCTTGTCTCACAGGTCAACGCGGAGCATGCGCCAAATATCCTTGTTATCTTTGCGAGATTCACGACTCTCAACTGCCGTATTCACCCGGTGTGCCTCTTCGAACCCATGAGTCCCTGGCAGAGGATTATGCCAAATTTCAGAACCTTGTGTCCGATTTTGAGCGAAAAAGAAAGCGTTCCCCGAACTTGGCTGAAATTTCGGCGATCTCATTGCAGACCCATTCCGTTGACTCTGCTGCTCTTCACAGAGTTCCTCTAGATCAGATTTGTCTTCCAATTCTGCACATTCGCCTTGGCTTAATTGGTGAAACTATGGACGCAATTGAAGGACTTTCGATCTCTCAGAATGCTCGCAATAATGGTGCTGTAGGCGTATTCTTCTCTAGCTACAAGGACTGCCAGCGGGGAGTAAATGTGCTGGCTGCTGAGTGTGAACAGAGTAAAACGGACTTGAAGAGAGAGAGCGATGAGCTCGACGCCTTTCAGCAGATTGAAGCCTGTGTCAAGCGGGTACATGACTCCCGTCAAGCCCGTGCCAGTCAGAGCCATGTCCATGGATTACGGTCACGTAGTCAGACTCCGGTTCTGACCAACAGGGAGTGCGCGGCTGGCACGGAATGCATTGCAGGGCACATTGCAAAACTGAAGTTAGCCATCTTGATCGATGAAGGGGGCATTGTCTGCAAAGAGTGTAAGCGGGCCTTCCACCCTCTCTGTGTTGCCATTACTTCTCGTGAAATGCTTGAGAAGCACATGAATTCTGGGGCTCCCAAGGTACGGGGACGGAAACGGAAGGTGGACGAGAGTGACTATATCTGCACATTCTGTCATTCTAACGGGAAAACTGCTATTCAAATCATGCTCTCTGATCTCCCTTCTCGAATTAGCAAGCAGATAGACGAAGTTGATCGTAGGAAGCGGGAAGTTGGATCTCTTGAAGCTAAGCATAATGCATGCATGATGGCTCTCTCCGAAAACGCACGCACTCCATTCAGAGACATTCTTCACATCCACTCTGTGCCGCGTAAGATGCCACTGAAGCAGATGCATGGCGGTCTTATCACTAAATTCATAGGAGATGTTGCGCTTGCCCGCCTTGATGATCTTTTCCAGCAGTACGATCGCGATTTGGCATCTAGGTGGACTGATCTGCTTTCTTGCTTGCGGTCCTGGAGAGTGCTTGAAGGCTTCTTCAAGGCACAGTTCTATTCTAATGCAGAAATCGCGCAGTACGGTAATGCCCTTGACGATTTCTGCCGGCAACTTGGCGACACTCTGCCACATACCCGCAAGCTTCCCAAGTTTCACTGGCTTCTTTGCCACACTGAGCCCTTTCTGAGAAAATGGAAGTCCCTCTCAATTTTCTGCGAGCAGGGAATTGAGCATGCTCACCACGTTTTTAATGGACTCCTTGATCAATAAAAATTTTCCTACAAGGGAGGAGATTTGTTGTTGCGGGCAACAGTTGAAATGGTGAACAAGAATGTTACGCTGTCTAGCTAACTTCCCACTGTTTCTTTCATCTTTAGTGTACTCTTCTTTTTAAAAAAAGTCTTAAATTTTCTAGTCTACATACACTCTTTCTCTTCCATGCTAGGGCGTAAAGTTAAGTTTCGCAGATTCTCGTATTTTTCTTTTGTATTTTATCCAATTTTAATAGATAAATTAATTTTATCATTTAAGGTTAATTCTACATCTCTTCTGGTGGCTGCCGCGTTGAGAGTGGCCCGAAGACTTCCTTGCTGAACGTGGCTCAGCTGCTTGGTGTTGAGCAGGAGGAGTTGAGGGCGTCTCTGATCTCACGAATCATGCAGCCAACTCGTGGAGGTGCCAAGGGCACTCTTATCAGGTATCACTCTACTCTTCTCATATCTCTTTTAATATCCCGCGATGCTCTCTTCAAGTCTCTCTACTCTCGCCTCTTTGACTGGGTCGTCGCCCGCATGAACTCGTCCATTCCTTACTCCAACAGCATTGGTGTACTCAACATTGCCGGCTTCGGTATGTTTCTCCCTCTCTCTCCCTCTCTCTCTCTCTCTCTCTCTCTCTCTCTCTCTCTATTATCATTCTCCTTTACCCTCTCGCTCCTCCCTTGTTCTAGAATTCTTCGCCCGCAACTCCTTCGAGCAGTTCTGCATCAACTACTGCAATGAGTAGTTGCATCACTTCACTGCTGGGAGCGGAGCAGAAATTGTACAAGGCAGAGGGTATTCCCATTCCGCCCATTCACTACACCGACGCCGCCGACTGTCTAGGTTTCTCTCTTCTCACTTTTTATCAAGTAATCTCAATTACTTTAAATTGAAAAAAGTCCATTCACATGTTCTTTCCTGTCAGATCTGTTCGAGGCGAGAGGAATTGGTCTCTTCGACCTCCTCGACAAAGAATCCAGGATGCCTCGCCTCGGCACTGGCCAAGCACTCCAACAACTTCCGAATCGAGGTCCTTTGGCTCGCTCTCCCATTCTGACTGATAATTCTTGTTGTCTTTAGAAGGCTCGCAAAGCCAAAGAGTTCCGGCAGATGAGAGACGACGAAGGATTCCTCATTCGACACTATGCAGGTCGCACTCTTCACTCTCTGCTTCTTCCCTCATTCCAGTTCTCTTCAGGCACCAACTGCTATGAGACTGCAGCATTCCTGGCCAAGAACAACGACGCATTGCACGTTTCACTCCAAGTTCTCATGGAGTCATCCGCGTATGTCGAGAGAGAGAAGAGAGAGGAGTGCGTGTGTGAGAGAGAGAAAGGAGTGAAAGAAATAGAGATCGAAGAGTGGAGGAGACAAGAAGAAGATGGAAAGATGAGCACTTCAGTTCACCTCTGATTCTCCAGTTGTTTGGCGGCGAGAAGGAACAGAAGCACAAGAATCTTCTCACTTGCTGTCCATTCTCCGTTACTTCTCTCTCATGATCTCCCTCTTTCTCTCTTAGAATGGCTCTTCTCGCGCGGGCCCAACAACTGCAGAAGACGAATGCCGAACTGCGCCAACCACTTTGCGGATGAAGTCGCCACACTCAACCACAGTATCCTGCAACTCATATCCGAATTTGTCTCCCTCCTTTTGCCTATCTTGCTTCTCCTCCCTCTCTTGCTCTATCAGTCTCTCCTTTCTCTTCATGATGTCATTCTTTTCCCAGATCACCCAAGTGGCCCCTTGAAAAGGCGACAGCTGAGTACGGCTCCTGCGTGGAGATGGTCGACACCATTCTAGCCAGCATTCGGTCAGATCTTTACATTTCTGGGACTTCCTAATCTTATTCTCGTTCAGTGATGCCGAGGCTCTGAGACGGGAGAGGGAAGCAGAAGAAGAGAGAATTCGAGAGGAAGAGCAGCAGACTAAGTTGGTTCTTTTGGAGAAATAGAGGTAAGGTCTTTTCGGAGCCGGCTAATCTGGAGTGTGAAGTGCTGACCTTTTTTATCCTTTCTATCTGCTTTGGCCAGCATACAACTCGGGAGGATTCTCTTTTCGTGGTTTTCAGACGACTCCAGAGGGAGGAAGAACGACTCGCGGCGGAGAAGGCGGCGAAAGAAAGTGAAGAGGAAGAAGAGAGGATGAAGAAGGAAGACGAGGAGAAACAGAAGAAGGAAGACGAGGATAAACAGAAGAAGGAAGAGATGGGGAAGGAGAGGAGCAGACTGGATGCGGAGGAGGGAGGACGACCGCAAGCATCAGCCAACTCTCATCGAGAATGATACTGACCTCTCCACTTGGCTGTTGTTCAAGCTGCGCTACACTATTAACAATTCAACTGGTTAGGGCAAGATTCTAATCCTCTTTCTCAACCCTTTCTGAATCTGGGAGAAAGAGGATTAGAAAACAGCCTCATTTGTACTTAGATGTGTCGCTGCTTCTGAGATGCAAGGAGGAGTTCCACCGCTCTCCGGGTCTTCAACGAGAAGCGAACCCGCCGGACGTGTCGTGAGAATCCCTTTGAATAAAGCGTAAAAGTGGAATATCTAATCTTGGCCTGCTATTTCTTTTGTTTTGATTCTTGTAACCGTTCTCCCCTGCTCGGATTAAAGGATCTTTAACACTTTTTACTTGATTTATGTTCTTAATTTCTCCATCCCTATTCTCGACTTTATGTATTTAACAGTTTAACTGTATTCGTGCACTTGCTAATAGCACGCTAAGAAGAATGAATATCAAAGAAACAATAAAATTGTTTAAATTGATGCAGAAGTTGTGAAGAAAAGAGAGAGATTAAACGCCAAATTGAAGAGCTTGGGGCATGGAAGGATTCCCAGTTGTATGAGAGTGAAACATGAACAAAGAACTCACCAAATGTACGACACCGTATCTATAGAGAAAGGGCCGTTCAGAAATCTTAGTTACTATCTGTCACGAAGTATGCCCAAATGAACTCATACCGTAGCTAATGCTTTTCTATTTCACGGTCACAAAAGTGGACCGATGCTGCTGTTCGGAACGCTGTGAGTCAAGAGAGTCGCGGCGAGAGCCACGAAGAGCTCCATGCGCGCGAGCACTGCCGCTTCCCGAGCGAGAACGGCACCGTGCGGGCGACGGCGTCCTGGAGGGAAATGGAAAACTCACTTTTGAATTCGCGCCCTTTTGCCGGAAATGAGGGCGAGACAGGACATTTGATTTAGAAAGACACGAATACGACGGTCAAGAAAATTTAAATATCTTGATTTTCGTGCTCCTTTAAAAGAGCCGAGAGGAGATTTGGAAAGCCTTTCTTGGACTATTAACAATCATCAACTCGACATTGAAACAAAATTAAGAACTGGCGAATAGTTACTCCAGTCATGAAAATTGAACTGTTAAGATTGAAATATTATGCTGCCATGTGCTCACGCCCGCCGATCACTAATGATTTGACTCGTCTAAGTATATAGAACTGTGCACGCAAGCAAGCCACAGGGATACTTGCGACAAACAATATCAGACATGTACTATGTTACATCTTTCCTTATGTTAGTCGTACAGCAGTAATTTAATGTCCCATTTGTATTGTAATTTAATTGTTCTGAGAGAAAATATTGTACTTTGTTTGGAAGTTTAATTGTACTAAGAGAAAATACTGCACTTTCTCTTTCTTATACTATATTTAAATTTTTTTTTAAATTATATCAATTGTAAGTGAAAATATGTAGAAAATAAATAAAAGAAAAAGAATATTATAACAAAAAAAACTACTTAAAGAGTATAGGTAAATTAGCAGAATTTCAAAAGTTAAAAATAATTTACTATAAATGTTACAATTCTACAATACACACAAGTAGATAATTAGAGCGTTGCCGACAAAGCTCTAAGTATCTATTTCTTGTTTATTCTATTATTATGGCACTAAAAGAGAAGTTTTCTATAACAACGGTGCACTGTTTCCATCTCTAATTTCGATATTTTTTTGTTATATTACAGCAGTTGTCTTGGTTAATGAATAATATTGAATCATATTTTTTGCTTAAAACTATGGAGCAAAAAATATGATTCAATATTATTCATTTATAGTTGTTATGCTGTAACAGATTCCATGTATTTGAGCTCAGGATTGATCATGAACGTACAGGGAGAGTGGATTTATTATGAGAACACTCGAAGCTGTTTTACGCTATGCCAGCAAAACAGCAAGTCTGCCTTTTGTTTACAATGGAGTTGCACTCGCTAAAACCACCGGTGAGAAATCGGCTGGCTTCAGTCAACTTTATGTTCAATGATAAGTAGGCCAAAATATCTAATTAGAGTGTATAGAAGAATAGCAGGAGAGACAGAGAGAAAGAGAGAGAGAGAGAGAGAGAGAGAGAAAGATAGAGATAGGGGGTTGGTGGTTGTCAAGCACCATGGCTGATTTAAAATAAAAAGATTTTATCACATTAAAATAAATACAATGATCGGCATGCCATGTCATCTAGTTCCTCCCTTTTTTCGTCTCGCACTCTTCTTTCTTACATCTCTTTTGTCTCCCTTTCTCTCTCTCTCTCTCTCTCTCTCTCTCTCTCTCTCTTTTTTTCTCTCTCTCTCTCTTCCCGTTTTCTCATCATGTCTATCTCTATCAAGTCCTCTTCATATACAGCACACTAAAGGCATTCAGCATGGGCTCTATTAGAAATATTTGTATGTGAGGGGAGTGAAGATACGCTGAAGTTCTAAAATATATGGAAAAGTGAGTGAGGTATTTGTATGAGGAAAAGTATTTGAGGGGAGTGAAGAAGATATTTATACAACGGAGACATCTCCGCACAATAATTGTGTTTAATCCGATCTTCGAGAAACCGCACGAGTTGCCGGCCAGAGAGATATCTTCTGGAGGATGTCAAGACATTCAATAAGGTTCTTTTATCTTCCTTAATGTTCATATTCTGTTCAAAATTTTTTTTACGTTCATATAATTTCTTATATTTTAAAGCTGATAATTGTTTTCTAACATTTTTTAATTATTAGTTTATTTTATTTTTTTATATATTTTTTCTCTTACAATTAGTACAATTAAATTATAATATAGAATTTTAATTAATAAAATATATTTTATCTTAGTATACATAAATTATTATTTAACTAAACAATTAAATTGCTATACAATCAAGAGGTATATTCATGTCGAAAGGTTTGCCGCAAGTATCCCAGTGGTTTTGCTGTGTGCGCCGTTCTATATAGTTGGACGAGCCATATTAGAAACGATTCCTGCGCTTGGCGAATAGTAAGCATCTCCATCTCTTGCGATTGTACTAGTATTATTTTACAATTCTCTATTATAATTTAATTATACTAATTGTAAGATTAATTATCAGCTCAAAAATATAGGAAATCATATGAATGTAAAAAAAATTTTGAACAGAATATAAATATTAAGGAAGATAAAAGACCTTATTCAATGTCTTGCCATCATCTAGAAGAAATCTCTCCGGCCGGAAACTCGTGCGGCCCCTCGAAGATCGTCCTCGCTTCCATTATCCTGTCCTCCCCCCAGTGTATCGACATGTCGGCCTATCTCTCTCTCTCTCTCTCTCTCTCTCTCTCTCTCTCTCTATCTCTCTCTCTCTCGCTCACTCTGTTTAACCACGCCTACTCAGCAAGACAGATACTTTGCCATTGGTTTAAAAGGAACGGTTTGGTGAGGTACGGCTATCAAATAAAGGATCCAATATAAGGTTTTGGGACAAGACAAGGACAGGATAAAGGAAAAGCTTGGAAAGGAACTGTACGGTTAGTGCTACCCGTATACAATTATTGTGCAGAGATGTCTCCGTTGACATACGAACCGGCCGGGATCTTCACTCGCTACTAGAGCCCTTACTGAATGCCTTTGATGTGCTGTATATGAAGAGGACTTAATTGAGAAATACATGAAGAGAAAACGGGAAGAGAAAGAGAGAGAAGGGAGCGACAGGTAGGCAAGAGAGATGAAAGAGAGAAGAGAAAATAGATCTCTGTTAACATGACACGTATTATAGTATTTAATTCACTGTGATTAATTATATATATATTTCAAGCCCTTTTGTTTCTCTCTTTCCCTCTCAGTCCCTCTATCTTTCTCTCTCTTTCACTCTATCCCTCTCCTCCTCCCTCCACTTCTCTCTTCCTCCCCCTCTTCCTGTATGATGTTAATGCTGATGATGTTCGCTCTCCGCTGCACCTCGTGGATGGCCGTGGTGTCAAACTGGGAAAGACGACCTACCTCCGACTGGATCTCCGACAGAAAGAGAGAGAGAGAGAGAGAGAGATAGGAAGCGAGAGAGAGAGAGGGAGAGAAAGAAAGAGAAAACGAGAGAGACAAAGAGAGAAAGAGAGAGAAAGCGAGAGAGGGAGAGAGAGAGAGAAGTGCATTGTCAATTAGCTCCTATTGGCTGACACATGGGCTAGAGAGCACATTTGGTTCAAAGAGATCTGTCTGCAATTGGTTGGGAAAATTCGGATAGATTTCAATTGAGAGTGATATTTATAAATTTCATCATTATTATAATTACTTAAAATTAAATACTAATTAATTAATTTAAAAAATAGATAATATAAGAAAAACAATTTTTTTTTTTTTAAATGAAAGAAGACAATTAGCTAATTAATTAAAAGGTCGCTGACGGTCTCGAAGTCGGTAAGAATGACCACTGGATAGGGCATGACGAGCGTGAAGATGCTGCCTCTCTTTCTCTCTGTTTCTCTCTCTCTCACTCTCTCTCTCTCTCACTCTCTCTCATTCTCATTCTCTCTCTCTCTCTCTCTCTCTCTCTCTCTGTTTCGCTCTCTCACTCACTCTTTCTCTCTCTCTCTCTCTCTCTCTTCTCTCTCTCTCTCTCTCTCTCTCTCTCTGTTTCTCTCTTACCCCTTGCTTTTTCCGTCTCCCTCATTTTCTCTTTGCTGGAGACGTTATTATTCCTCACCATCAATTCACTCTAATTACATATATATTTTGGCCTACTTATCATTGAATATAAATATGTAGTTGACTGAAGACCGGCTTTGCAGCCAGCCGATTTCTCACCGGTGGTTTTAGCGAGTGTAACTCCATTGTTAGCAAAAGGCAGACTTGCTATTTTGCTGCTCGACTGTTCCCATAACAAATACACTCTCCTGACAATGAGCTCAATTTATTTATTGTCTAAATGATCGTCAACGAAAACGTGTGGAAAGAACGCTCTCTCTCTCTCTCTCTGTCTCCCTCTCTTTCTCTCTCTCCCCCTTTCTCTCCCTCCCCCTTATCTCCCTCTCTCTCCCTCTCTTTCTCTCCCTCCCCCTTTCTCTCCCTCCCCCCCCTCTCTCCCTCTTTCCTTCTCCCTCTCTTTCTCAACTTCTCTCTCTCTCTCTCTTTTTCTCCCTCTCTCTCTCCCTCTCTTTCTCAACTTCTCTCTCTCTCTGTCTCTCTCACTCTATCTCTTTCCTCGATTTCTTTAAATTCTGTCTCTTCCTTTCGTACATAAAATAAAATAAAATACATATAATGCGTACAAAATCCTAGATTCCTTTGTTGGAGGATATTTATTAAAATAAAATAATAAAAAAAGCAGCCTCGAGCTGGAGCTTCAGGTTCTCCTTGAAGATGGTTGGGAAGAAAATCGAAACTGAAATGCTGGAGTTGCTGGTCTAATATAATCTAATACGTTATATTGCTAAACCAGATATTGCCTATGTTGCTAACGACAATGATGCATCATGATGTACCTACATACAATTTCCGATCATTGAGAAACCGCACGAGTTGCCGGCCAGAGAGATATCTTCTGGAGGATGTCAAGCCATTGAATAAGGTTCTTTTATCTTCCTTAATGTTTATATTCTGTTAAAAAATTTTTTACGTTCATATAATTTCTTATATTTTCAAGCTGATAGTTGTTTTCTAACATTCTTTAATTATTAGTTTATTTTTTTTATTTATATATTTTTTCTCTTACAATTAGTACAATTAAATTATAATATAGAATTTTAAATAATAAAATATATTTTATCTTAGTATACATAAATTATTATTTAACTAAACAATTAAATTGCTATACAATCAAGTATACATGTAGAAAAGGTTTGCCGCAATTATCCCCGTGGGTTTGTTGTGTGCGCCGTTCTATATAGTTGGACGAGCCAAATTAGAAACGCTGACCTGAAAAAGTTCGTCCTCCTCGTTTTGTTGTTCCATGGCTTCTCCCTCTTCTGCGGTCGCTTCCTCTCTTTCTTCGCCATCTCCATTCTCGCTCTCAAATTGGTTCCTTATTGATTAGATGGCTTGCATCTCTTGATTATTATAAATTTTTTTTTATTAAAATGCAAAAATTTCGGTGATCTTGCCTCTTTTCCGCACTTTAGCAATTGAGAACAAGAAGACTGATTGTGAGACGACTAGAGAGAGAGAGAGAGAGAGAGAGAGAGAGAGAGAGAGAGAGCTCTCTAGTCGTCTCAGTCTTCTCAGCTCTCTCTCAGTCGTCTCAGCTCTCTCTCTCTCTCTCTCTCTCTCTCTCTCTTTCTCTCTCTCTCTCTCTCTCTCTCTCCTCTCTCTCCCTCCCCATATGCGTTTTCTCCTCTTCAACTAACCACTCTCCGCTTCTTCTTCTCACCATCAGTGCCAGCACTCGGCTGGTTGGAGTACGGCCTCTTGGAGGCCTAAAAATGATGAATAAGTTAACCATCACACCTTTCCATTGTGGACCATGTCTGAAGTTCATGAACAGTTTCAGTATATGATAGATAGACGTCACATTTAAAATTGTCATTCTTTTTGCCGTTGTTATTTGTTTTAATAGCTGATTGTGACACTTACACTGAGCTGCCTCAACTGGAGAGCGGATTTTCTTGATTTTGTTTTGTTTTTATGCTAGGCATCATGCATCTTTCATTAAATCTAATTCATCATGAAAAAGCTGTTGGAGCCTCTAATGTTTCCAGCCTTATAAAAAGAAAATTAAATTATTTATTAAGCAAGATATAACGGTTGCTCTGCATTCTTCTTAGCGTTCTCCTACTCTTGCTGGGTGCGAGGAGCAGCCGCTCTTCTCTGCACTCTTCCTTCCACTGTGCCTCTTCTTCTCGCTCTCGTCCCTTAAGTAAGTCTACTTTTTTTCTTCTTATTTCACTAAATCTCGGATGATATTGAAGTTATTTTTTATGTTTTCCTTTTTAAACGGTGAAACAGAGAAAAAGAAACAGAATATACCATTGAAAAGAAATTTTTTTAATCACCTCCTTCTCTCTCTCTCTCTCTCTCTTTTTCTTCTCGTTTTTCTTCATGCCTATCAAGTCCTCTTCATATACAGCACACCAAAGGCATTCAGTATGGGCTCTGTTAGAATCTGGGCTTTGTATGTGAGGGGAGTGAAGATACTTATGTCAACAGAGACATCTCTGCACAATAATTGCGTGTGATCCGATCTTTGAGAAACCGCACGAGTTGCCAGCCGGAGAGTTATCTTCTGGAGGATGGCAAGACATTGAATACGGTCTTTTATCTTCCTTAATGTTTATATTCTGTTCAAAAATTTTAACTTTCAGGTAATTTCTTATATTTTCAAGCTGATAATTGTTTTCTAACATTCTTTCCACAATCCCGGTGGTTTTGCTGTGTGCGCCGTTCTATATAGTTATACGAGCCAAATTAAAAACTATTCCCACCTCTCCACCTCTGCGCGCGTCCAATTCTGCAAAAAAATGTGTATATGTATGTATGTGTATGTGTTTTTTTAAAACATTTTTCCCGCAGTCTAGAGGGCATGTGGATTTAGAATGACAAGAATACGATGGTCAGGGAAATTCAATGAGCAGTTTTCCTTTTAAAGGTTCCGGGATATATAAAACAAATATCACAAAAGAGACGGAATAAAATAATATTGCAAAAAATACATTACAACTAATGCCATTAGACATTGAACTATTATGTCTCAATGATTGTGGGTGGTGAAATCATTAGGCATTCCATGGCTCGTCTAACTATACAGAAGAACAGCGTGCGCATGCAACTTGTGGCTCGAGCATTTTCTGGCGTTACAATATGACGTCATAAATCGTTAATAAAATACAAGAATAATACAAAAATGAGAACAATTTAATTGAAAAGTAAGTTTTTTTTCCCACTCTCAAAGCCGCTACTGCCCGCTCAGAGAGATTGAAACAAATACATATAATTGTAAAAGATATAAAAAAAATTCTCAGAGGTGTACGTTACAACCCTGGGAGCAGGGCGAGCGGCCGCCACAGCCTTGTTGCGCACCAGACCAGGCGACGAAAGAGAGAGTTGCAGAAAGAGAGAGCGAGAGAGAGAGAGAGACAGCAAGAGAGTGTTTTTCCTCACGTTGTCGTTTTTGATCGCTAATGGTAAGGCATTAAAGCCTCTACTGCGTCCAGAAGTGTGATATCGGTGACATTGTTCTTTGATGGAGCATGGTGGTTTTTCTCCTCGTCATTCCTTGATTTGCTCGGGATTTCATTACTTGAATTGCTCTATATTGGGAATGGTTCACGACTGTAGCAGCAATGTCTGTCTCACTTAAAAAAAAGAGCAATGTGAAGCTTTTTTTCAACATCTCGTGCGCGGCCTATTTACATTGGTCGGATCGGCATGCTCCATATAAAAAATTTCGAACTTCTAAATTGTGACAAAATCTTAAGGTTACTTTCACAAGATTCATACTGTTGTAATTCAACAAAGCATCTCTTGATCCACCACCTCTCATGTCCATCTAATATTTTTTCAACGTTCCTCCCTAGTCTTTTTTAAATTATTTTCCTCTTTGATAAAAAAATTACCTAATTGAAAAGAAACTGAAGCTTAAATGCTGGAGTTGCTGTTTAAACAAATATAATTAGCTACTATTTTGGCCTACTTCGAAGTGAAAGTAAAGCAAGCAAAATTCTCAGTTATTCAACTGAAGACCGACTGGAGAGTCAGCCGATCTCTCACCGGCGGTTTTGGCAACAGTTGGAAATAGGCAAACTTGCATCTTTGATAGCTACTTCTTCACATTCTGCTTTGTTTCAAACGACGTTACCGTAGTCAATCAAGTACCGACTGGACTCGTCCAAATATTTAGAAACACTCTAATAATCAGCTGATGTACGCGGAATGTTCGCGCAGACTTGTTCTTTGCAAGTCGTATATTACATATCATGTATAAGTGAAGTGGCTATTTCCTATCAGCAGTAACGTCAGTCTCCGTCAACCGCGTAAATCTGAGCTGTTTTCCTTGTCGAACGAGCCTTACCTTTTTGTATCCACATTGTTTAGTATCCTCCACTTGATACTTATAGAAATTTCAGCACTTCTAAATAGTGACAGATTCTTCGTGTTATTTTCCCACAGGTTTAACATATAAATTGCATTTCTCGTCCACTGCTTAAAAATGAAATCACTATTTATTATCACCCGTGATCGACAATTACAAAAATAGGAAACATTGAAGAAGAGAGAGGAATCATGAAGGATGACGAGGGGCACGTCTCCACTTCCTATCCCTGCGCTTCGAAGGGCGCATCCCCTTGGCCTTCAAAATTCACTTATTCTCAATATATTTAGTTCTCTTTCTTTCTTTCTACCTCACTCACCGAATTTCGGGCTCTATTTCTTTCTCCCGCTTTCTCTTCCTTTTCATTCTCTCGCTCTCACTCACCAACGCCGCCTTCTCCAGCTTCTGCTCCGTGTCGTCCAGGTCGCGCTTGTCCAGAATGGTCTTCAGCCGTGCTATTAATCTAGGAAGAAAAGTGAAACCAGAGCTGAGCGAAATTTGAACGAGCATAAATTAAAACTTAACGCATGTTATGTGCATGTTTACTATGGAAAATGGCTTGGTTCATTCACATTTACTCCCTTCCTATGCAGAGCTTGACGCATTTTTCAAACTGCGCCGACCATGAAAGCTCGCTAAAGTTTATGTCTCTGACACGAGAGAGTGAGCAAAAGTGAGAGAAGAAAACAGTCTAAAAAATTTCTACTCACTTTTGCCCTCTCACTTTTGCATACTATTTCCGCAATTTTAAATGTGACACAACTCTCAACCAAGAACAAGTGGAATTTGAAACAAGCTCGGCCTAGTAAATTTTTTCAAAGCAACTCAACTTGTTTAGCCTCGACAGCTAGTCGCTTTTAAATATATTTCTTTGTTTGTCCGTGCTAATTTTATAAATTTTACTTGCTATTTCAGTAAGTGAACGAATTTATGTATATTTGAATGTAATGTTGAAGAAAGGTATTCCTGCAGAGATGACGTCAAGCCGGCGCCTGCCGCGGCCGCCCCGGCTGCGTCTGATTCCGCTCATGAAGGTCTTCGGCAAGAAGCTCCTTGGGAATGGTATGGTCTCTGCAAGTTCGATCAGGAGGGCAAAGCACGCAAGGTTTGTTATGGAAAGTCAGCATCAAAGCCCTTTAGTTGTGATTGAATATGCACAGATACCTATAATTACTTGATTGTTACAAAAACTATTAATTAAGAGGGTTCTTCAGGTCGTCGGTTGTTTTGTCGTCCGTGACTACGGAACGGACGTGCGGGCAAAGATCGTCCTGCCGCACTTCTTCGACTCGAAGAAGTAAGTATTTTTTGCCGGATTTAATGCTAAATAATGCAATTTATTGACAGTTACTTTCTTCGCTGTTTTCGAATTATGTTTAGTGGTTATTTCATGAATAATTTGCTGGGATAAATTCCATTTTGAAACAATTTGGTAGGAAAGATTGGTTTCTTTTTGTTTTCGAAATATGTAAAGAAACATTGTTATTTCTCTTGACCAAGAAATGAACCTTTTGACAGGCCCATTGATTACGCGTGTGATCCTCCATCTAAAGGCCGCTACACAACTGCACGGTGCTTCGGGTTCGTTGTCACCACTTCCAAATTTACTCACAATAAATCCATCTTTCGCTATTGTTTGGCTTGGATGCCCAACCCTTTTTGGCTTGGATGCCCAACCTTTCTTAATTGTGGTTCTTTGTGATATTTGACTGGCGGTGATGAGTGGATACTTCTGCTTGCAGCCTTCACGTGCTGTTTATGCACCCGCTGTTCTGGGATGTGGGTGAGTGAGTGCTGGCGAGGCTGCTCTTCAGGTTCTAAAGAATCCTTTTCGAAATGGTCGAGTTCGTTTTTTAACTACAAAGGAAAGAAGAAAAGAACTAACATCTTTTAATTTGTTCCATAATTAAAGTTTAAACGAAACCAAAACAAAACAACATTACTGTATAGTATTTAAAGTTCTGTACAGTTGTATGCCTTGATGAAATACTTTGAGGCTTGACTCAGCGGAAGACCCTCGTCATCCAACGGAATCCAACGGACAACGGAATCCAACGGTCGGATTCCTTGCCTGGTTCACTTATGACTCTCCTCTGATTCTCTCTCGTTCAACGCCATTCACTCCATTTCCTCCAGGAAAGAGTTCGGTGCAGAGGATGGCGTCATTCTTGTCGTCGTTGAGGGCCAATCAGAACCAGATTGGCCAGCGCCACGTGGAGTACGAGTTGACCAAGCAGGGAGTGCCTTCTCGGCCCATTCTTCGTCGCAGTCGGAGCTTCACACTAAGTTAGTTCTTCTCTCTCTTTTCTTTCTTTCTTCTCTTGCGCTCTCTATCTCTCTCTTTCTTCCAGAACCCATCTGGGCGAGCAGAAGCACCTGGTAGTGGATGGTGGCCGTGTCTCTGTCGTCTACTTCCGCTCTGGCTACGACCCCTCTCATTACCCTTCGGAAGCATTATACTTTTCAAGAAATGAAAACTGTTTGTAGAAATTCGCTTCTTTTCGATATCCTAGTTTGTTCTTGAAAGAGGTATATACTCCTTCTTTATTAGGTTCGTGATTCGCTCTCTTTTCTTGCGAAAGGCTAGAGCGCTTCAGCCACTCCCAACTGCAACAACTAGTGCCCAATCCATCGCCAGAAGATCCTCTGAGATCCATCGCCATCCTCTGACAATGAGAAGTGCTGATCAGAGGATAGACCAAGATGACCGTAGACGGATTACAGTATTCACCGTTCGTTTACGGTAATGGGAACTACAAATGGATTATTCTTTGTTATTTTCTTACTTTGTTTTTTCTTCCTTTTATCTGGTAACAATGCGTTGTCTTTGTTCGAGTCTTCTCTGTGATGTAAGCGCCGGTGCTTTGTTTACCGGGGCAAGAATTCTTAGTTGTCGACTCGCAGAATTGAACTTGTGATTTTGTACACTTATAGCCTTTGAATGCCTTATTAGCCTATTTTTTCCTTTTTTACTCCTTCCGCCTCCTTTCTCCATTTGAGTAGAGGCTATCTGCCTCTGTCATCCATGAGTTTCTCTTCGACTCTCTTTTTCTTCTCTTTTACACACAAGTCTACCTCCCCACATTCCATTTTTCTCTTTGTCCACTTTTATTGTTTTCAAAGTTAATATGCTTTTGGTGATAATAAAAGTGAATAAGTTGCTCATGTCTCTCAACACCAATCTCTCAATACCAAGTTTTATAAATATCCCGATTTGCGAGATAGTCAAAACCCTGCTCATCCTTTTCATGAAGTCGGCCGGGGCGCGTATTTGGGAACATTTCTTTTCTCACAGTAAAGCAAGAGCCGTGACAATTTTAGTATACTTCCAAATGTTGAGGCAAAATAAGAAATTCCCAAAAAGAGGAATACAAAATGTTCCCCTTTTGAAACACCCTAATACATTTCACTGAAATTTCACTCAGCTCAAAATAAAATGTTCATTAACTTTTGATCAAACTGGCGTCAGTTTGATCAAGATTAATAGCACGGCAGGATGCTGTAGGGGCCGGCCTTGACGAAGGCACGCAGATCCTCCTTGCATATATCCATCCGGAAGGTGGGCGCAAATCGTCGTGCAGCTAAAGGATTACATTGCTTAGCGCATGAAAGAATGAATATTGAGAGAGCGAAAGAGAGACAGAGAGAGAGACAGAGAGAGAGAGAGACAGAGAGAGAGAGACAGAGACACAGAGAGAGAGACAGAGAGAGAGAGAGAGAGAGACAGAGAGAGAGAGACAGAGACAGGAAGAGCGAGAGAGCGAGAGAGGGAGAGACAGGAAGAGCATGAGAGAGAGAGAGAGAGAGAGAGAGAAAAATAAAGACAGAGACATGACGAGCGAGAGAGCGAGATAGAGAAAGACAGAAAGACAGAGATAGGAAGAGCGAGAGCGCGTGCGCGAGAGAGGGAGAGAGGGAGAGAGCGAGAGAGAGAGAGAGGGGGAGAGAAGATCTTACCATTGTGGCTCATCCTCCTCCCTGGGGGCATTTATTTATTCATTCTTATTGACTCGTTATTATTGAAGATGCATTGATGTTATCTTGTAAGGGCCGGATGGACATCGGAGTGATAGCATGTTAAGGTATTAATTGCCAATCCAACCATTGAATGCTTTACTTATAATATGCTTACCATGCCTCTGTCTCTTTCACCTTCTCTGTCCCTCTCTTTCCTCTTTCCACTGGATTTCTCTTATCTTTGACGCGTCGCCAAGTTACTCATTATTGCTGTCCCCCTACCTCGTGCCGGCTTCTACCGTGCAACTTTAAGGGTCAAGGCAATCGATTAAGCTTCTCCCTCGCGTCTTCTCCTCCTTCTCCTTCCTTTCTTCATTCTCTGCAACACCGAGTCCCCCTCGGTTCTTCTCTTCCCCGGTTTCTGATTTTATTTAAATCGTTGTCGACTATTTCGTCATCATTGTTGTTACCTTGAGAAGTGGCTAAGGCCGAATAAACTTGTATTGTTACGAGTTGTGGTCTTGGTAAGCTTTATTAAGGACAAGAGTCACGAGTAACAGTGCGCCTCTATTACTTGAAGAGTGATACGATGGTTGGGCGCCATTCTTTCCTCGACACCCTGACCAAATTAAGGCCAAATAGGTTTGCCAAGCGCATCATGACCGGCGACCGTGAAATATGGTCGGTGGCCGTAAAATATATACCGGAATATTCATGAATCACCAAACGGACGTAAACCGCCAATTTGAAATCGCCGAATAAAACTCATGTTTTACGAGAAAAGGTTTCGAAGCAAGGATCGTGGCAAATTGCCAGGATCACGTTGCTAAAATGTATCGTACTATAAGATCGGCCATTGCTAGGAGTTTCCGAGTTTAAGCCTCCTTTAAAGGAAATAGTGCCTAACAAACGCCACTGACCTTCGAGTAGAACTCGGTGTCATAGCTGAACAAGGTCCGGCGCAGCCCCCCGATCAGGGGTACAAACCCTCCCGGCCGGGGGGGGGTACAAAGTAAAAACAAGGATTAAATAAGCCAGAAATGGGGAAAAATAGTGTGCAAAATTATGGTGTGACAGTAGGCGGACCGCTTGTGCAAAAAACCAATTACAAGTGAAGAAAACGAATTGCAGGCAAAATTTTAGGCCAGATTTCGAATATGTTCACGCTTTTTTCTCTTCGTTGCTTATACTTTTAATGCGTATACTTAGTTTCCTGATTTACAAGGACTCTTCATATCAAGTGACGTGATTGCGCAGTTTGATCAATCCTAGCTGGTTCTGGGCGATCGTCGCGGTGGCCCTTATCTTCCGCCTCTTGTGAGTTAAATGTTATTTGTTTTCTTTTGCTATTGATCATTACTTCTTTAGCCAAAATCATCAGCTTTGGACTGCTGCAGTTCATCGAATTGTGAATCAAATGCAAATTGTCAAATTTCAAAATTTAGAGCGCATTGCTGTTGAGAGCGCATTGCCACCCCTACTAAACGGGAATTTAGTGTTACCGTATACGTATTAGTGTTACCTTCTCTTCAATTCATGGAATGTCGAAGGATGCGGCACTCAGTACACTAAAATGTTCTCTAAGTGTCGCCTTGACACCCCGTGATCACACCGAATTGTAAAACGGCCTCAAACGCACTTCTATCATGTACATATGTATCTTTCTTTCTTCATCTTCTTTATTTTCATATCTTTCCGTTCTGATGTCCCTCATTCCACTCATATGTCCCTCTTTCCATTCAGATGACCCTCTTGCCGTTCAATTGTCCCTCTTTCCGTTAAGGTGTTTCTCGTTCAATTCATACTCCCCTTCACATCTTAATTACTTTATACACACATAGATGTAAAATTCTTTATTCAATTTAACAATTCAAGAAAAATACAAAAATACATGCCTCTCTTGCCCCCCCCCCCCTCTATGCACGAGCGGAAAATAATAATTTTTATAATAAGAACAATGATAATTTTCGATCTTAGATATCTCTCTCCTCCCTCTCTCTCTTTCTCTCTCTCCTCCTCTCTCTTTCCTCTCCTCTCTCTCTTTCCTCGCTCTCCTCCCTTCCCCCTCCCTCTGCTCTCTCTCCTCCTCTCTCTCTCTCTCGCCTCTCTCTTTCTTTTCTCTCTCTCTCTCTCTCTGTCTCCCTCTCTATCTTTCCTCTCTCTCTTTCCTCTCTCTCTCCTCCCTCTCCTCTCTCTCCTCCCTTTCCCCCTCCCTCTCCTCTCTCTCCTCCCCCCCCCCTCTCTCTCTCCTCTCTCTCTCCCTCTCTCTCTTCATCGTTCAGTAAACCAATGAAACTCTTCGATCCCTTTAAAACAAACAAAAAATTTCCCTCACTTTGTGCAAAGTCAACCCATTCGGTTACAGGTCGTGGTGCGAGTGTAGGAAAGGACGTGGATGGAGGAAGGAAGGAGGAGGAGGAGGAGGTTGAGGAGGACCGGAAGGGAGAGACGGAGTCTGGTGAGAAGGAGGCCGAGCCAGCAGGGGTCCGCAAGGACCAGCTAGCCGGCCATGGTGGAGTGGTCAGTCTAGCTATCTTTCTTTCTTTGGCGTGCAGACACTTTTAAGCTTCAGAGATTTTCAGAAGGGTATAAAAAAATTATCGAAAGAGTAATCGCCTTACAATCAGAACTTGCCGTTAATAGTAATTTCATATAATTTTTTTTCGGAAGGTCCCCTCTTTACCATGCTTATTTTTCGGGAGAATCCCTTGCAAAATTTTAAACACTGCGTGGAGATTCGAGAGGGGATAATTATACAAAATGGAAAGAAGAGAGATAGACAGTTGGGCAAGCAAAAATGGAGAAAGGATGGGACCGAACGGTTTAATTAGTAAGGGACCTGTATTCAAGGAAAATGAAAGTGTCCTAGTCATAACAAGCAGTAGTTTTGATTCTAGGGAAAAAATTAATGATGTTCTATTCCTTTAAATAAAAAAAGGCTAACATAGGTAGGTTTTGCTATCCTGCTCGCGTCTCTGCCTCTCTCTCTGCCAAGTCCTTGCTGGGTTTCCGTTGCCGAATGCTTGCCAGATCGATAATTCTTGATTCTAAAATAGTTAATCACAAAGCACTATATCTTTTTCAATATTATTTGTTAGTATAATTTATGCTAATGCAATAAAGTACCAGGAATAGATAAAACGTAGGAAACACCTTTGAGGAAAGCAGAAGAAAAATAAATTTTGTTCTCTTTTTATTTCCATGGGTTGCAAAATTATTTTTTTTTTAATGATTAAATGACGTCATACGTGAAAAAAAATATTTGCAAAAACGTATCTAATCTGCTTATCCCCGCTCAGTAGATAGACCGAGTTGGCCGTGTAGTTCGTCAAGCTGTCGATGAAGCTGCTGAAAATTAAAGCAATATGTTTTTAAGTTATATTTATTATTATTTTTTTTTTTTTGAGTAAATATGCAAAAAATAGAAAGGGCAAAAGGTATCATCATTTTTTTTTCCAAATTTCGTATTTTCTCTTTTAGGAGGACGAAGAAACGAGAGTGGACGCGGAGCGGAGTGGCAATGCTGAGGCCCTTATCCTCGCCCCGCGCAAGCCCACGAAGGCAAGCAAGAACACACAGCTACCCTTACACTAATTTGCAGCTTTGTTTCATTCTCTCTCTCTCTCTCTTTCCCTCTCTCTCTCCTCTCTCTCTCTCTCTCTTTCCCTCCCTGTCTTTCTCTTTCCCTCTCTCTCGGATAATCTGAGTTGCACCAAATAATAAATTTTTGAAGCCTAACAAGGATTCATTCAAGTATTGGTGTCACAAAGATAGGCACGAGAATTCGGCATCAGGCTTCAAAACGGCCTTATTAGGTTTCAATTTCGCATTATTTGGCCGGTTTAAAATTTCTATATCAGCTGAAATGAACCATCAAAATTCACAAACAAGCATTCAATTACGTGATTATCCATGAATTTCATAGCCTATACAATGATAAATGAATTGCAACCTAGCGTCCAAGTTAACACGAGATAGGAAACCAAAAATTAATCAAAAAGACGAAACAATAGATTCAACTTAACAAATTAACAGATTCAACTTAACAAATTAACAAACTGCATCAGCAGGTTTCAGCTGACATTCGCAGAGAGAAGAGACTTCAGTCGGTGGCGGAACTCGACTGTGCATTGGCTGCAAGACTCTTCTTCCGAACAGAACGAGCTTGCGTTCTATAATAAATATGACTGTTTGGAATAAAGTAGATCATATATTATTGAAATGTATGAAATAAAAAAATGGAAAAAGTGAAACGCACGTGATGTAAGTCCAGTAGTGCGCCCAGATTGAGCAGACGGCGCCTTCGAGCCCGTTGGTGTCTCCATCCGGGACGGAGAGAGCGGCCATGAAAGCGTCTAAAGAAGTGTTAGTAGAGTCTATCGATATATAGAGTACTAGACACAGACCGACACATGCATTCAGCATCTCCATCGGAATCGAGAGGAGACCCTTCTGTGGGTTCTCAGACACCGTGTAGAGGTGCAGCGAATCGTTGGGAATCAGCTAACGCAAAAGTAGGCATTGTATGTCAACCAAGCAGAGAGAGAGAGAGAGAGAGAGAGAAGAGAGAGAGAGAGAGAAAAGGAGGGAGGGAAAGAAAGATCTTAACCTGATTGATGCAACCGAGCGAAACGTGCTTCACGACCTTGCTGAGAGGACCCGTCTTCGTATAGCAACGGGACAAGGCAGCGAGCACGTCACCAGAACCTGAAGTATTCAAATATGTATTGACAAATATTTATAAGACTAAACAACCTCCAGAAAGAGGTGTGACGAAGTAGCTCTGGTGCGCTTGGGCGTGTCAGATTTGCCAGAAAAACCGTTGACTGGGAGGCGCCGTGGAACATGTGCATCTATGTTAACCCACATTTAAACACACATTTAAGAAAAGAAATATCAATACTACCTGGAACAATCCCTCGCGCACTCCGCGCATATACTGATGCGGTGGCTGACAAAGTCGCCACTCCTTAGAAATTGGCGCATGAATTGCTCATGAGTTGTTGGGGTGCCCATCAAAGTACAGCCCGAGGCCTGTCAATGCACAATACTCACTTCTTTTGAATACAAACATGTATACGTAGCTAACATTATAAAGGAGCAATAGAAGACATGGAAAATACTTCTTTTTGAACGAACTGGCATAGCTGAACGAGTTGTCGAGGAGGTACTGAAGGCGGGAAAGCACTTCCGAAGGAGTGTTGCTCAAGTTTAATCAATTGGTTTCGTAAAGTCTTGGATAGAAATAACAAAAATATTCCTCACAATCAGGATCGGGCGAGTTCGCTCTTTCTTCCATTTCTTCTGGAAGAGAAGGGGCAACAGAGTCTTCATCGCTTTCGAATCCAACAACGTCCACCTCTTCCTCTTCAGCTTCTTCGGTTTCTCTTCTTCTCTTCCGCATAGCATGCTCTGCTTGAGCGACTGCGTCGCGCACGAGCTTTCGCCGGCTAGGTGTCACAAACCTTCGCATCTTCTGAAAACGTCAAAATAAAGTAACAATAAACAGTATTAGAAAACAAACGAGAAAAAATAAGCCATAGTAGCGCCCACATTTCTGAAGTGAAGCGCTTTCCAACGGTGTCAGAATTTACTTACAGTAAGTGACACTACCCACACCAAAACCCTCGAGATTTACGAAAGGCTTGACTAGGCTCATTGGAATATTATTTGGTCCAAATTCTCGATGAGATATTATTTGGTGCAAGTCAGATTACCAGAGCTCTCTCTCTCTCTCTCTCTAGTCTTTCCTTCTTATCTCTCTCTCACCCCCTGTCTCCTTCGCTATCTTTCTTTCTTATTTTTCTTTCTCATCTCTCTCTCCCTCCCTCCTTCCTCCTTTTTCCCTTCTAATCTCTCTCTCTCTCTCTCTCTCTCTTTCTCACCATCTTGTTTTTTTTCTCGATATTCTTTCGTATTATTCAATTTCTGGATACGAACTTCTACAGAAAAAAATGTTATGATGAAAATCAGGTGTAATTTTCCGTTTTGAAAAAATATGTATTTTTAATTTCGATTACGTTTCCGCCGCATAGTCTAATAAAAAATAGGAGCATTAATAAACTCAACTGTTTGGTACAGAATGTTTAGGGAAAAAAGTATTAAAACGATGCTTTACCACTAAATAAAATTAAAAGAAAAAAAGACGGTTAACCTAGATGGTTTTCCTTTGCTGCTCGCTGTGCTGCCTTTGCCAAGTCCTTGGCTGTGTTTCTCTTGCTGATCTCGCTTGTCTGTCTGATCGATAGTTCGTGCTCCTAGAATAGTTATCCACAAAGCGGGCGCGCACTGTACGTTTTTCATTCGAATATTTAGTTAATAAAGTAAAAAAAAAATTAGCGTAAAATTTTTCTCTTGATTCAACGGTTAGCATTTTTTAACGATTTAAAAAAGCGAGAAAAGAAAAGAAAATATTCAAATCATATCTAATCTGCTCGCGGTGCTGTGGTTCATCGCGCAGTGCGCACGAGTAGGTGGCTAAGGATGAAGCGGATGCTAAATTAAAGCAAGATATTAAATTTAGTGATTTTCGTTTGTTGAGTGAATTTATTTATATATTTTTTCAGTCTACAAATGTGCAAACAAAAATCCGAAAAAAGGCATCACCACTGTCCGTCAACACGGCTAATTCCCTGAAGGGAGGTCTAGAAAGGGAAGAAAAGAGAGCAGTAGTATTAAAGTGAATAAAATTGCATGTAGCTGTATTACTTTAGAATATGCAGCATCTTTAGTTGCACTGATAGCATGACTTGGTATTCTATATGTTGTCTCATCTTTAATTGATGTATAAATACACAAATAAATAAATAAATAAATACAGGCGAGCAATGAACCGCCGCGCAGCATCTGCCGTCGCCTCTTCCCGAGACCCCATCGCCAAGCTCACACGAGTGAGGGCGATCAAGGAGTGGTTGGAGAAGCGGGACTTCCGCACTCTTCCGTTAGTTCATATTCTCACATCTATCTATCTCATTTCCCGTATTAATAATAATAAGAGAGAGAGAGAGACATACAAGAGTGTAAGGAAACACAGCTACCATACCTGTACTTTTGCTGGTTTGCTCTCTCTCTCTCTCTCTCTCTCTCTCTCTCTCTCTCTCCTTCTCCCGCGCAATCTCACTTTATTGTCTTTCCTTCTCTTCTGTCTCTTGTCTTTCTCTATGTTCCTCTCTCTCTCTTTCTCTTCTTCGCAATCTCTCGTTCTTGTTTTTCCTTCTCTTCTCTCTTGTATTTTTCTCTCTTTCTCTTGCACTCTGTCTCGCTATCCTCTTTTACATCATGATTCTCTCGTTCATATCGTTTACAATTTCTAGGCATGAAATTACAGAGTAAATTTTCACGAAGAAACATCAGGTGTAATTAAAAAAAATATATTTATATTTTAATTTATATTCTACAGAAAACGAGAGAACATTTTCTATATTAGAAAAAAAAAGATTATAAAAAAAACCGCTGTATTATCGTGTAAAAAAGAGGATCAATTTGATTAAATGAAAGAGGATGCTATTTTTAGCTTTTTTTTTTTAAAAATAAATCATTAATAAAAGATCTCGATATTCTTTTCTTCGTATTATTCAATTTCTGGATACGAACTTCTACAGAAAAAAAATGTTATGATGAAAATCAGGTGTAATTTTCCGGTTTGAAAAAATATGTATTTTTAATTTCGATTACGTTTCCGCCGCATAGTCTAATAAAAAATAGGAGCATTAATAAACTCAACTGTTTGGTACAGAATGTTTAGGGAAAAAAAGTATTAAAAAGATGCTTTACCACTAAATAAAATTAAAAGAAAAAAAGACGGTTAACCTAGATGGTTTTCCTTTGCTGCTCGCTGTGCTGCCTTTGCCAAGTCCTTGGCTGTGTTTCTCTTGCTGATCTCGCTTGTCTGTCTGATCGATAGTTCGTGCTCCTAGAATAGTTATCCACAAAGCGGGCGCGCACTGTACGTTTTTCATTCGAATATTTAGTTAATAAAGTAAAAAAAAAATTAGCGTAAAATTTTTCTCTTGATTCTACGGTTAGCATTTTTTAACGATTTAAAAAAAGCGAGAAAAGAAAAGAAAATATTCAAATCATATCTAATCTGCTCGCGGTGCTGTGGTTCATCGCGCAGTGCGCACGAGTAGGTGGCTAAGGATGAAGCGGATACTAAATTAAAGCAAGATATTAAATTTAGTGATTTTCGTTTGTTGAGTGAATTTATTTATATATTTTTTCAGTCTACAAATGTGCAAACAAAAATCCGAAAAAAGGCATCACCACTGTCCGTCAACACGGCTAATTCCCTGAAGGGAGGTCTAGAAAGGGAAGAAAAGAGAGCAGTAGTATTAAAGTGAATAAAATTGCATGTAGCTGTATTACTTTAGAATATGCAGCATCTTTAGTTGCACTGATAGCATGACTTGGTATTCTATATGTTGTCTCATCTTTAATTGATGTATAAATACACAAATAAATAAATAAATAAATACAGGCGAGCAATGAACCGCCGCGCAGCATCTGCCGTCGCCTCTTCCCGAGACCCCATCGCCAAGCTCACACGAGTGAGGGCGATCAAGGAGTGGTTGGAGAAGCGGGACTTCCGCACTCTTCCGTTAGTTCATATTCTCACATCTATCTATCTCATTTCCCGTATTAATAATAATAAGAGAGAGAGAGAGACATACAAGAGTGTAAGGAAACACAGCTACCATACCTGTACTTTTGCTGGTTTGCTCTCTCTCTCTCTCTCTCTCTCTCTCTCTCTCTCTCTCTTCTTCTCCCGCGCAATCTCACTTTATTGTCTTTCCTTCTCTTCTGTCTCTTGTCTTTCTCTATGTTCCTCTCTCTCTCTTTCTCTTCTTCGCAATCTCTCGTTCTTGTCTTTCCTTCTCTTCTCTCTTGTATTTTTCTCTCTTTCTCTTGCACTCTGTCTCGCTATCCTCTTTTACATCATGATTCTCTCGTTCATATCGTTTACAATTTCTAGGCATGAAATTACAGAGTAAATTTTCACGAAGAAACATCAGGTGTAATTAAAAAAAATATATTTATATTTTAATTTATATTCTACAGAAAACGAGAGAACATTTTCTATATTAGAAAAAAAAAAGATTATAAAAAAACCGCTGTATTATCGTGTAAAAAAGAGGATCAATTTGATTAAATGAAAGAGGATGCTATTTTTAGCTTTTTTTTTAAAAAAATAAATCATTAATAAAAGATAGTTGTTTTTAGACAAATAATTCCCAAATTTTTATTTTCAAATAATGCTTTTTTGATATTCAGTCTGGGCGGGTTAGTATTTTAAACAATTATGTGAATGAATGGAAAAAAAGTAAGAACCTTACCTCAGACGGAAGAGCGCGAGCAGATGAGGAATGAGCTGCTTATGCGCGCGCCCAGCAAGCCCAGACGGACGGTAAGTTAACGATTTTCTATTTACATATTTACATAAATATTAGAGCCTTACACAGCTTTTTTATGATGAATTTGATTTAATGAAAGAGGATACCTGACTGTTTTTTTTAAAAATAGATTTTGATAAATTTTTTTATTTTCAAAATCGCCTTGGTTTGCTATACAGAATGAGAAAGATATGACTCCGGGATAGCCCAAAACTGGGTCTTTTTAACCCGAGTTCAAATATAACAACAAAACAATTTCAAGAAAAGGAATAGCCTTTCATTTTTACAATTATTATGTCTCTTTTGTCTGGATTCCGGAAATTTAAAAAATGCAAAACGATTATTTAATAGATTTATCATTAACTAACTGCTCATAAGATATTTTTTTTCTAAAAAAAATGTAACAAAAATGCGACATAAAAATTTGGAGAGAGGCAAGTAGATATCGGAAAGTGGATGGTGGAAAGAAGAGAGAGAAGAGAAAAAAACTGGTGAGAGAGGAGAGCTGTGCTGATTGTGAGTAAGAAACAAAAGTGCAGGGAAAAACAGATAGAATAGAAGAGACATAAATGCCTGAGGAGAGGGGCTAACCAACTTTTCTCCTTATCTTTTCAACTATTGCAGGAGGAAGAGATGCTTGCTCTTCGTCAGGAGCAGGAAGGAGAGGGCTCGCCAGCGCTCGAGAGAGAGCGAGTGAGAGAGAGAGAGAAAGAGAGAGAGAGAGAGGTGAATGAGAGAGTGAAAGAGAGAGAGGTGAATGAGAGAGAGTGAAGGAGAGAGAGAGAGAGAGAGAGAGAGAGAGAGAGATAGAGAGAGAGAGAGGTGAATGAGAGAGAGAGGCGAGAGAAAGAGATATAGGTGAGAGAGAGAGGCGGATAGGAGCAGGAATCTGGGATTTTCTTTATCTTATGTATTTGTTTTACAGTTCCCTCCCTTGCTGCGCGCTCCCTCCAAGAAGACGGTAAGGATGCAAAGCAACAATTATTTCTAATTTAATTGATTAATAATTTTATGTCTACATATCATAACGGTGAAAATACTAGAGGCTACCACAGCTTTTTCATGATGAATTTCATTTAATGCAAGAGGATTTTTTTTAGCTGTTATTTAAAATAATTATTTCAATTAATTCTTATTTTTCAAAGAATCTTTGGTTTGACATACAGAATGAGATATCGTATTATACACAATAACTTCAATATCATCCAAGATTTAGTGAAAAAAAAAGAAGAAAACAAAGTAGACTTACTTCAGGGACGAGAGCGAGAAGAAGAGGCACAGTGGAAGGAAGAGTGCAGAGAAGAGCGGCTGGTCCTCGCCCCGAGCAAGCATTTTGTGCCTTGCTTGGGACCGGAAGGAAAAAGAAGTATGACTCACGCACTAGGCCGTTATGCTATCAATAGCGGCTCCTCATTCAACTCTTTGGCATCGTCAGATTTTGCTGAGCTTTACAAGTCGATTGTTCAGCTCCCGTGCGTTTATCATTTTTCAATAATTTCAGTAAGTTTTGTTTTAATTCTTCCAGGATGGCTACCGGAGTATCAGATGAGTTGCCATCTCGGCATACCATTGCTAGGTCAGCACAATCGATCTCAGCAGATGTGATGAAGGGTCTCACGGTTGAGGTGAGAAATGTGTTGATATGAATGTATATGAACTCCAATATTCAGGTACAAGAGGCCTATTCGTCATCACGATTCATCGCTATCAGTTGCGACTACGGCGAGAGAGGCGGTCGATCATACGCGTCGGTAGTTGTCCATTTCCTGAAGAATGGAGCCTGTGTCGCGCGGACTCTGGGCTTCTTAGCGGCAGGAGATGAGTCGAAGACAGCTGAATACGTTAGTTTTTGTTATCGCGAATATAAATTTCGCAGACTATTCGCAGACTATTAATTCACTGCAGATCTTCTCACAGTTGCTAGATGCGTGTAGGCCACATGGTTTGCATTCTCAGCTGGGAAAAAGATTCGTATTTGTTTCGGATGCTGGAGCAAATGTTCTGAAGACGGTAAGGGACTTCTTCCCCATGAGTATGTTTAGTATGTATTTGTATTTATTTTAACAATCGTTCGTTGTGCAGATGTTGCCTGCGCTGCCCACCGCCTTAACATATGGGCAAAGAGAGGCTTCTTTCCATATGCTGGCGCAGCCAAGGAACACTCAGAAGTAGCTAAAACTGCAGTGAAGATTCAGAAGGCTGCATCCACTGTAGTAAACTATATGCGCTCTCGCAAAGCTGTTAGTTATTTTAGCTGTATTACCTTCTTTGATATTGCTAACACCTTTGTTAAGGAGTTTTCTGGATATCGCATGCCGCGTGCATACGTGTCCACCAGATGGCTCTCAGCAGCACACATAATGCACGATGTTAGCGATTGTCTGGACAACCTCGTTGACGCACTCGACTCCACCGACACAACAAGTTTTGCTGTTCGTTATAATCCTATTTTCTAGTTTTATTCATCGGAACCAGCCATGTATTTTGCTACTTGAGGAAGCTGTCCGCTTCCTTGACGGCAAGAGAGAGGAGCTGATGTCGTTCATCAAGCTGATGTCTCTTTTTGAGACACCAATCAAGAAGTTGCAGGTAGCTTAAGCTTTTATGCGTGCTTATAATTAATTATTGGTCATCACTTCTTGTAGTCTAACGACTGTACAATTGGCCTGGTGGTCCCGTACGTGCTCGGAATAAAAGAAGGACTGGAGAAAGCAGCGGAATCTGGGACCGCCATTGAAAAGGCCTTTTCTGAGTCACTGCTCTCTGCATTCAATGAAATCGAGAAGGATTTCTTCTCCCCACTTCATTGTGCAGCCTCTCTTCTAGACACGCGCGCATCACGCATGCGTTCACACTTCAGCAAGAACAATCGTTTTCTTACTAAGGTTTATTTCAAATCTAAATCCTGGCATTTTAATTAAAACAATTATTTTTCAGTGCAAAGATGACATTGAAGAGATTGACTCTTCCTTCGTCCACACTACGTCATCTAGAAGTTCGTCGCAGGCTGTGGCTGTGGATGCGGATGCAACGGATTCTCTTCTCATGGGTGATGATGACGCAGAGATTCGATCTCTGCGAGATGAGATTGACGAATTTTACCTCACCCGACCATCCTTCCCAAATCCACTTGAGTATTGGACAAACAAGCAGGCCAGCATGCCTTCCCTTAGTCCCTTGGCTCTTTCCATTCTTTCTGTGCCGGCCACTAGTGCGCAGACGGAGCGCTCCTTTTCGAGGTTGCACCACCTTGTCAGTGACTATAGACACCGCCTCTCAGACTCCAGTATTCAAGCCCTCATCACCGCTTCCATGAATCGCACTGTAGTTGTTGGAGTAGATGAGGAAGACGAGGATACTGACAACTCGTAATAAAATCGCTAGTCGTATTTCAGCATTAGAATCCTGTCTGTCTCTCTTCCTTTTCTGCAGCTCATTTTTATTTACAAAATCTATAACCACAGTTTTTATATTGACGAGTTGCTTGTTGGCTAACATATTTTTCCAGTTGTTGATTTCATTGACTACTCGTATCTCAATTGCTACTTGCATTTCAGAATTACAGTCTTTATCTGTCTTTAAGCCGATAAAAATAACGTGTTAAAATAAGATTCCAAGCGAACGAGAATTTTCTGCTTTTTCTCCAGCTCAAGAAAGCAGGCCCGGGCCGCAAAGAACTTTATGGGCCCGGGCCCGGCCCGCCTTCATATTTTTACCCTCGGCCCGGCCCGGGCAGGGCCCGCAATTTGAAGGGCCCGGCCCGGCCCGGCCCGTAAGGATAGTGGGCCCGGCCCGGCCCGGCCCGCAAGGAAGGCGGGCCCGGCCGGCCGGCCCGGGCCTGGTTTTGACCATCCCTGGAGCACACTCCACGTGCCCTCTCCACGTGCGCAGAAGCGGGCCAACAGCAGCCACCCGCTCTCCCACCACTCTCCCACCAGCCCACTACCGAAAAGCGGCAGGCACAGCTAAGTGTCAGCTATTAGAACAAATAACAACAACAAGTTTACATGATAAATCTATCTATCGAAGTAATTATGAATGAATCTTATTTTAGGTTGTCGAGGAGGCCACCATGGAGGAGTCCTCCACCAGCGTCAACGAGGCGACCACCACCGTCGTCTCGCCCCTGTCTCTGTCTCCTGCACTTCTCGCTCTCTCACCACACGCGCTCCAGTCAAGGCAGCCCAGTGTAAGTGTCACAATCAGCTATTAAAGCAAATAACAACGGCAAAAAGAACAACAATTTTAAATGTGACATCTATCGATCATAGTACTGGAAACTCTTCCTGAACTTCAGACATAGTCCACAATGGAAAGATGTGAGTGAGATGATTAATTTAATCTTCATTTTCAGGCCGGCAAAAGGCAGCTCTCTAAGCAGCCGAGAGGAAGCACGGAAAAGAAGAAAAGGAGAGTGGTTAGTTGAAGAGGAGGAGCTGATAGGGAGAGGAAGAGAGAGAGAGCAAGAGCGAGAGAAAGAGAGGATCGGAAGAGAGAGAGAGAAAGAGACAGAGAACGAGAGAGAGAGAGAGAGAGAAAGAGACAGAGAACGAGAGAGAGAGAGAGAGAGAGAGAAAGCGGGAGAGCAAGAGAGAGAGAAAGAGAGGATCGGAAGAGAGAGAGAGAGAAAGAGACAGAGAACGAGAGAGAGAGAGAGAGAGAGAGAGAGAGAGAGAGAAAGCGGGAGAGAACGAGAGAGAGAGAGAGAGAGAGCGAGAGTGAGAAAGAGAGAGAGAGAGAGAGAGAGAGAGAGAGAGAAAGAGAGAGTGAGTGAGAGAGAGAGAGAGAGAGAGAGAGAGAGATAGAGGAGAGAGGGAGAACGTGATAGAAGCAGAATGTTAATGAAGCTAAAAACGAGACTGCCACAAAACAGATCATCTCTTAAGATGAAGACGACGAGTTGGAGGCGCTGAGCCCTAAGATGGCAGCGTCTACTCAGCCCTCTTCGTACTCGCACGAGGTTTGTTCAAGGGAACTGCTGAGCTTCTTGCTTGGGAAGAAGGGATAGGAAAAAAGAATGCGCTCTACAGGAATGAAAAAGAAGTGCTTGACAATCTGACGGCTACAGTAGCTATTTACCGTAGCCTGCAGATTAATTCGGAAAAGCAATACGCTAATTGTTGAAGAAGCAAAAAAAAAAAAACTACAACTGGAATGCTCACTAATGTTGGGAGTAGTTTTTTTAAAGTATTTTATAATAATGTCTACAAATTAAAATAAATCTACGGTTAAATATGCGAAAGAAGGCCTAGGAGCATCTAATTATGAATGAATATTATTTCAGGACCTGGAGGCCCACCATGATGCGGCTGAAGAAGGCGAGCGAGAGCAAGAGGCACTAAGCCAAGGAGGAGATGCAGCAATGGAAGAGGAGGACGGTGGAGAAGAAGGCGAGAGAACGCAGGTGGACGCGCCCATTCTTCTCTCTCTCTCTCTCTCTCTCCTCTCTCTCTCTCCTCTCTCTCTCTCTCTCCCCCCCCCTCTCTCTCTCCTCTCTCTCTCTCTCTCTCTCTCTCTCTCTCTCTCTCTCTCTCTCTCTCTCTCTCTCTCTCTCTCTCTCTCTCTCTCTCTCTCTCTCTCTCTCTTGCTTCCTCTAGTCGTTCACCATTGCTAAAGTGCGGAAAAGAGTCAAGTTCGCAGAAATTTTTGTATTTTAATAAAAAAACATTATATAATAATCAAGAGATGCAAGCCATCGAATCAATAAGGAACCAATTTGATGAGAGCATTGAGAGCGAGGATGGACCTGGCGAGGAAAAAGAAGAGTCGACTGCAGAAGAGGGAGAAGCCATGGAAGAAGGAGACGAGGAGGACGAGCTACATCAGATCAGTTTTTTTTTCTCTTTCTTCCCCCCCCTCTCACTTTTAGAACTCCTTCTCTTTCTTTTTTCGATCTCTCTCCCCTCTATCTACAATTTCTCTCTCTCTCTCTCTCTTGAAATGAATGCCTCTTCCAGGTCATCCTCGTGCCCCCTCCTTCTTCCGGCCTTCCCCCCGGCAGCCTTCTACTCCGCAGTGGAGCAACGGCTCGTGAAGCGGTCATGAAGCTGCGCCAGGAGAGTGGACACAGACACGCAGAGATCCTCGTTATCAACGGTACGCACCGTGAATCGGAATAGCAGAGGGAGGGAGAGAGAAAGGAGAGAGAGAGCGCGGAGAGAGAAAGAGGAGAGAGTGAGAGAGAGATAGAGGAGGGAGAGAGAAAGAGGATAAGAGGAGAGAGATGAGAGAGAAAAGAGTGAAGGAGGCAGAGAGAGAGAAACAAGGAGAATGCGCGGCAGAGATGGCAAGGAACAGCTTGTAAAAGCATCTAATTTCTATTCAATTATTTCTACTTGATTTTCTTATTCATTTTATTATTAGAGCCACTCTCTGCTCTACAATCAACTTGCTATATCTAGATAATCTCTTCTTTATCTAGATGGCCGAGGGAGAATCTGCTACCCCCCTGGGAAGCTGTCGCAGACCTTCTTCCACGCGAACAAGATCAGCGCACTCTGGCGCAAGACGGGCCCTGGATGGGCCGTGCTGCGCATCGTCTACGATGGCGACACCAAGGTACAAAGAACTTATGTGTGAGCTAGCCCGTCAAATATTCATAATGGCCCTCGATTAATCACAAATGAGAGAGAGAGAGAGAGAAGGAGAGAGAGAGAGAGAGAGAGAGAGAGAGAGAGAGAGATGTCTCTGAAAATGCGGCAAGTAACGCAGCGCAGGGATATGAGAGATGAATAAGTAGAAACAAAAGAAGTGATCCAGAATTCAAGATTTCGCCACAAAAAAGTTCCATAAAATACGTCTCCTCCACCCACACTGGCCTATTCTATTAGAGCAAGAAATAGAATGTTGTGCATAAAATGAAAGAGGTGTTGACGGTAAGTTGCTCTTTCTCTCTCTCTCTCTCTCTCTCTCTCTCTCTTCTTGTGGCCAAACTACTCTTACGCACCGGATTGTGGGAGCGCTATAGACTGCGGGAAACATGTTTAAAAAAAAACAAAAACACACACACATACATATACACATTTTGTTTGCAGATGACGCGGGAAGAGGTGCAGAGATGGGAGAAGGAGGTGCGCATGCACCTCACGACGCAGGAGATTCCCACGCGAGGGCTGGATGACGCACTCGTACTTCTACCTCTTCTCTCCTCTCTCTCTCTCTCTACTCCCATCCACTCGCTTTCTCCTCTTTCTCCTCCCACTCTTCCTATTCTTTCTCTCCCTCCCTCCCACTCTCTCTCTCTCTCTCTCTTTCTTTCTCCACCGCTTTCCTTTTTCTCTCTATAGACTGTCTACGACTCCCTTTTGCAGAGAGAGACGGTTAGCAGCGAGGAGAAGAGGGAGCTAGATGCTCTCCGGTCACTGCGCAGCAGAGACGACGTCGATGACAGGGAGAAGGCCGCGACCGAGCGGTACATCTCGCAGATTCAGTACGGATGAAGAACAGTAGAGCATGGAGGGATAGCGAGAGAGAGCGAGGAGAGAAAGAGAGCGAGAGAGAGAGAGGGGGGAGAGGGAGTCTGGGAGGGAGGGAGAGAAACAGACAGAGGTAAAGAGAGAGAGAGAGAGAGAGAGAAAGAAAGAAAGAAAGGAAGCGCAGACTTGCAGAAATGCTTTCCTATTTCAGAATGGAGTGCGCACGGCGCCTGGCGCGCCTCTACGACGCAAGGCTCAAGCATGAAGTGGAGAGGAGGAATGAGGTCTGAGAATTCTTATTCATTCTGTTTACGTAATTTCATTCATTTTTTAAACTAATTACCTGATCGTAAAATGCTACCGTAATCCCAAGATCCAAGTACTACCACATTCCCACTCGTGCATAGGGGGGGGGGGGGTGGGAGAGAGAGAGAGAGAGAGAGAGAGAGAGGCATGTATCATCATAGGCTTCATCCTGATATCAGATATATGCGCTTTCAGGCCGAGCTGCGGTTCTTGAACCGCATGGATGACGACGATGACTCGGCCGAGCAGCTTCTTGACGAGAGGTACGGTATCATTGAAGGGAAGTTCCCCCGGGGCAACATGATTGATTCATAGACTGACCAGACCTTTCCAATCCCCATTTGTGACCAAGACGATCAAAATTGCCTTCCAGCGAGGACGAGACGGAAGATGGCGTCGTTCCCGTCGCGGCGGCCATTCCGCAGAGCAAGGTTGCAGTCTTTTTGTTTGTGTTCTTTTTGAAATGAATGTCCTCTTTCACCTCATGGAATCTTCCAGGGCATCGATCAAGCTGCGAGGGCAGCGATCAAGCGAGCCCTCGTCGACAACCTCGACGTGATCGAGAAGTTCCCATCTGAGATGGAGAGGAAGCACCGCGCGTTCTTCTCCAAGGTCAGCGGTATTTGTTAGGCACTATTTCCGTTAAACTGGTTGTCCATGGAGCTTTCTGGAGGAATAAGGTAGATGTTGAAGTCCTGGACAGCATTTACAACGGTATCGTATCGTCTTTCTATACCTCTCTCTCTCTCTCTCTCTCAATCATCCCGCTTCTCCTTCTCTCTCCCCGTTACTCTCTCAATCTCTCTCTCGCGCTCTCTCGCTCGTCCAGTCTCTCTCTCTCGCTCTTCCTCTCGCTCTCTCGCTTGTCCAGCCTCCCTCTCGCTCTTCCTGTCTCTTTCTTTCTCTCTCTCTCTCGCTCGCTCTTCCGGTCGCTCTCTCTCTCTCTTTCTCTCTCGCTCTTCCTGCCCCTGTCTTTCTATAGCCCTCTCGCGCTCTCTCGCTCTTCCTGTCTCTCTTTCTCTCTCTCTCTCGCTGTATCTCTCTCTCTCTCACTCTCGTTCGCTCGTCCAGTCTCTCTCTCGCTCTTCCTCTCTCTCTCTTTCTCTCTCGCTCTTTCTGCCCCTGTCTTTCTCTATCTCTCTCTCGCTCTCTCGCTCATCCAGTCTCTCTCTCGCTCTTCCTGTCTCTCTTTCTTTCTCTCTCTCTCTCTCGCTCTTCCTGTCTGTCTCTCTCTCTCTCTCTCTCTCGCTCGTCCAGTCTCTCTCTCGCTCTTCCTGTCTCTCTTTCGTTCTTTCTGCCTCTGTTCTAAAAAAGTGAAAGTTCATGCGAAATCGATATAAAATCGAACATATTAGAAAATATTTAACATTAATTTACTGTATCCGCGGTCCTCTCACTCATCCTTCCTCGGGATTTTGCGCGCCTTATGTCAAGCTATGAGCGGGGGGCCTAAGGTACCCACCGGATGGGGCCAGCCATACAGGGTGCCGTGCAGGATATTTTCTGGGCCGGGCTCTTTTTTTTGGCACCTGGCCAACCATGATCATTACTCACCGATTATTTCTTACCAGTAAACAGCACCGTCAGCATTTGGGTAGTTAAACCAGTAGAAATACTCTCAGAGAAATTACAACAACTTTTAAAAATAGTACCCTGAATACCACGCATACCAGGCCAGTGTCTCGTGCCCGATTTCATTCTCTCCCTATCTTTTCTACTTCTCTCTCTCTCTCTCTCTTTCTCGTACTCTTCTAACCTGAGTTTGTCTCCTCCTCTTCCTTGTCATCTGACTCGCCTTCGCCTTCAGACAGGAGGGCGTGGGCAACCTGATTTGAATAGTTATTCTCACTTTCGCTCTCTCTCTCTCATCTTCTCTCTTTCTCGCTTTCTCTCTCTCTCTCTCTCTTAATCTTCTCTCTTTCTCACTTTCTCTCTCTCTCTCTCTCTCAACTGGCCATAAACTGTTTGTCGTCCTCATCTGTTCCTCTTCCTCATTCTCATCTTCCTTGAATACTTTTGCATCGGCTGGCTCGTCCTCCCATTCCGCCTCAGACTCCACCTAAATCGGGGGAAGGCTTAGCTAGAAGGGTAGAAGGGGTCATACGACCCCTTTTTAGTCTTTAATGGCCCCTTTGGTTCTTATGACCTCTTTAGGATCCAAAATATTCATGCTTGAATTCGCGCTCATTTGCCTGAACAGCTGGTTAGTAGACATCAATGCGTGTCTTTCCTATGATATCTGGATGATGAGGGCATCATTAGGTCTGGCGGGTTGAGAGGCCCCCCTGGGACGAATATTACTCGCAACCATTTGTCACCATCCATATGGAAAAAAGATACTATCGACTTGGCAGAGCATGGAGGGATCGCGAGAGAGAGAGAGAGAGAGAGAGAGAGAGAAGAGAGAGCGAGGAGAGAAAGAGAGAGCGGAGAGAGGGGGGGGGGGGAGGGGGAGAGGGAGACTGGGAGGGAGCGAGAGAAACAGACAGAGGTAAAGAGAGAGAGAGAGAGAGAGAGAGAGAGAGAGAGAGAGAGACTCACCGTGATTTAGGGCCTCCCCAAAGGCCTACCCTACATCCTTTTGCGGACAATTTTGACAGAAATACCGTTTATGACCCAAGTTTCCGGGCTCGATAATTCCTTCGCCAATGAGGCGCTTTTCTCTCGTTCCTCGACAGTGGCTTTTATTGCCTGCCCTGTGATCCCACCCACCTCATTAATATTAAATATTTTTTTATCGATTTTAATGTTTTAAATAAATACCTATTATCTAAGATTTTCTTTACTTATTTGACTATTTATTGTGAAATAATAATACTTAATATATTACGTTTGAATGGTTTTTAATAACTTAAAATAAATAATTTTCCGCTATGCTCGTTCTTAACATAATATTTTGTTGCACATAAAATGCCTTGAACAAAAAAAAATTGTAAAAAAAAAAATAAAAAAGGAGATAAGAAAAAAGGAAAAAAAACAAACTTTTTTTTTAAAATTTCAAGCCGCAATTGCTCCCTGCTTCGAAGCTCTTCGAGATAGCTCAGATTCTGTGGAAGGAAAAACTTTTTAAATCGATAGATAAATTACTGTATCATTTACAAGGTGTGGTATTGAATTCATATTAAAAAAAACTATTTCAATAGTATACTTAAAAATATAATATGAATAAAAAGTAAAATAACAAGGGAAAACGGGTGAAAATGTGGAATTTTTTTTTTAATAAGAGCATAAATCTAACACTGTCATTGCTACTCGAGAAGACGGCCGCATTCCGAGGAAGGGCAGCACGGAAATGAACCGTAGGCAGCCACATTCCTTCCTGGCAAAAGTATCTTCTTTTTTTTACAAGATAATTTTCCCCACATTCCAGAACAGGAATAGTGGCCAATTCTCAGCCAAGAAACATGAAAAAAAAACGCTAACGCTCTCTTGGATAAGTTCAAATACTGTAGTTAATAAATAAAATAAATAAGATTATACATTGCTAACGTAAGCAAGGATAGTAGATAAAATATCCATATAAGGAGTGTGTGCAAGGTGTGGTGGCTAAAGAAGTATACCTGGAAACTATGCCCGCGTATAGTCTACGCTCAAGGAATGCAATAGTAGTAATTCGCGTTGTTATTGCCTGACGGCTGGTTAGAAGACGTGAGTTGCGTACCTTTCCTAAGATACCCATTTATACCGTAGGTGTGTAAGGTGGGCTACAGCATACCTTAACATTCTCTTCATCTAAACTGAGAACTTTCAAGAAATACTAGAGTATACCGAGAAATATGCCCATTTATACCGTACACTTTCAAAGAATGGCTACCGTATACAAAGAAAATCTCCCCATTTAAAACATATCATTTCAACGAATGGCTACAGTATACCTTGATCTCGAACGGCTTGAGCCACAAGAAGGAGATCGTGGCAGGAGCCTCGGCCATCAAGTTGAAGAAGGAGAGGAATCGATCGGACTGCTTGCGCTTCTTCTCTTCTAGAGCCTGGAAAATGAGGGCAGTTTTATAAAATGGAAGTAGAAAATAAATTTAAAAAATGGTATGAGAAAAAGGGCTCATTCTACGATATTTAGCATGAATTTTACGAATAAAGCATGAAAAGCACCCATCCTCCCTCGGGCTGTTGCTGGCCCCATTTTAAGCTATGCTCTCTCTCTCTCTCTCTCTCTCTCTCTCTCACTCTCTCTCACTTTTCCTGCCTCCCTCTGTCTTTCTCTGTCGCCCTTCCGGTCTGTCTCTCTCTCTCTCACTCTCTCTCTCGCTCTTAAGGTCTCTATCTTTCTCTCTCTCGCTCTCTAAATATCCATTGTTTCATGTGCTAAGCAATCTAATTCTTTAGCTGCACTACGACTTGCGCCCGCAATCCGGATGGAAGTACAGCAAGGAGGACTTGCGAGGCTTCGTCAAGGATGGCCCCTACAACATCCTCAAGACCATCCTGGACAAGCCCGAACTGGACGACTCGGAGGAGAAGCTGGAGGAGGCGGCGCTGGTGAGTGAGAGCGAGAGAATGAAAAAAAAAGAGAAAGCGGGAGAAAGAAATAGAGACCGAAATTCGGTGAGGGAGGTAGAAGGAAAGAAAGAGAACCAAATATATTGAGAATAAGTGAATTTTGAAGGCCAAAGGGATGCGCCCGACGAAGCGCAGGGATCGGAAGTGCAGACGTGTCCCTCGCCCTCCTTCGTGATTCCTCTCTCGCTTCCTCCCTCACTCTCCTCTCACTCTCTCTCGCTCTCTCTCTCCAAGTCGCGATATACTCTGCTTTCACTATTCTTCCGTGTCTTTTCTGAATTGTCTCTGGTCTCTCCACATCTGCCCTCCTAGGCTCTTTGTCTCTGATTCTCTCTACGATTTTGACTGATAAGCCTTTGTCGCGATATACTCTGCTTTCACTATTCTTCCGTGTCTTTTCTGAATTGTCTCTGGTCTCTCCTCATCTACCTTCCTAGGCTCTTTGTCTCTGATTCACTTGGATTGGTAGCTTACTTGACTCGTTAAACCTTCATCTATCGTTCGTGCCTAATTCACAGTATTATAAGAATTGCTGTTTATTAGCCTTCGCGTATCGTCATAGTGAAAACAGAACTGTCTTTGCCATTTCATTCTCTTTTTATACCGAGTTTGGTCTCTGCTTTTTCGGGCCACAAATAAGACGTCTCGAGTCGAATAGCAATTGACAATTTGTCTCTGGTTCCTCGTTCCTATGCAGAGGTCATTGTAGTAGCAGAGCAACACCTTTTTTTTCTACGAGTGCTCCTATTCAGATTTTCTTGTTTGTGGTCATCCTATTTCTTCGAGTACCCTTGCCCACAATATTATTGCTAAGGTCCCTACGAAGATATTCATTAAGATTTTTTTTTAAATCTGCGAATAGACATCCTGTATCACATGATTACTGAAGAATAATGTTCCTGTAAGAAATTTTGTCAAGATCTATTTAAATTCAAATTCATATAAATATAGAGAAATACTATGCCATATTGAGTTGAACTTTTAAAATGGATTTGTCCATCTACTCGGGAAAAAAGCGAGCTGTTGCTACGCAGTTAAAAAGGCGTAAAGTTGTCCGTTAGCAGTGAGAAAATGCATTAGCAGTTACAGAGTGTAAGGGTTCAACTGCTAAATTATACTGCTTCTGGACTACGAAGCTGTTGCATAGCATTGCATAGTGAACTGCTAATATTTTGAATTTCGAAAATTCCTGCCACGATTAGCCTTAAAGAACATTGTAAGGAACAAAATAGCTTCTAGTGCTCCGTCCGCCCTATGTTCCGACTGTGCACTCAGCTCTTAAGAAATGTATAGTTCGAAAATCCGTCGAATCTCGCCTGCTGCCCTGGGTAGGCATCCAAGAGCCGGCTTAATTTACAAGTTTGAAAGCCCCTCTTCGGCCTATGCATGTAAAGTGGGGAACAGTGAAGTGCTTTGGTAAATTGTGAACAGTACATATTTCCGGTGTGTTGACACTCGTCAGTACAGTACTCAATTTAGCTGTATAGAAGTTCCCGTTAAGAAAACAACTTTCCGGTGTTATGGCACTCGGCGCCAACAGTATGCAATTTAGCAGTTCAAAAGTACTGCTAAGCAACTGCTTAGAACCGGCCTAGCCTTCGTTTTGCACTCATTTAGCAGCAGCTACGCATCCAATGAGCAGCGTAGCCGTTGAAAATGCACGCAGGAGCAGTTACAGAGTGTAAGGGTTCAACTGCTAAACAACCTGCTAAGTCGTTGCTCTTGTAGTGCGTAGCAACTGCTCGCTTTTTTCCCGAGTAAGGTTTCCTTTTGCGTTCGATCTAATGGTGATTTCTGTTGATATTGATGTTCTCGTTTACCTTACTATCATTGATGTCATGTGACCGACTTCAATAAATTATATAAGTAGTAAATGTATACAAAATAAATTATATAAGTAGTAAATGTATACAAAATAAATTATATAAGTAGTAAATGTATACAAACCTGTAGCAGATGACGGTCCCTTGGCTCCGTGTCTCTTCTACCAATCGAGCGCGAAGCAAGAGAGCGAATCTTTCGAAGACAGACCAAGCGAGATCACTGCAAAGTGAGTGGCATGGACATCACTCGTATGTAATAGCCAATTAGCCCCATCTCGCGCTGCGGCGTTCTATCAGCTTGCGTCATATATTAATGAACAAGTAAACAAAACGGCAAGCGAGTAAAATGAAGAAACCTACTATTTTATGCCTCGACTTGGAAGGGGCCGGGGCCCGGAAACGCCTTGGTTGACCGCGATCAATCTTAAAAACTCAAAATCGAAATGATTCATTTAATTAAATAATTACGCTTTCCGCACAACTACAACATAGAAAAAATCCAGGTGAGAGAAGCCAACACTCGCTGGCAATTTATACTAACAAACTTGTTAGCAAGAAGCACTTGACCAGCAACGACAACTTAGTTGCATACGATATACATCAAGGAAAACATTAGCTAACTTTGATTAAAATCAACGAGCAATTTTTTTCAGCAAACACTCAAAAAAAAAGTAAGACCCAAACAAAATATCCAGCAGCTTGATGACTTCGAAATTGCCGAAATTCTTTAAAATATGGAAGTGTACTAGGAATGACGTGAAAAACAACACCATTCATTTTACTACATGCACTAATCAATGAATGAGACGAGGCGGCAGAGTGACAAGTGGCGTCACTCTTCATTTGCTCCCCTGTTGAAGCGAGCAAGTTCAGATCTACTCGATCGTCGTCAAATTCATTCCATGGACGCTGCTCCTTGACCGGGTGGCCGATAAGCTCTGTCTTATCCGCCACTGTCCACGTCGACGACAACGTCATTTATCATCTACTTCCATGTGTTGATAGCGTCTTCCTTTGCATTCCATCGGCACATCGTCACGATAAGATTGCAAACCAAACAGTATTCTTTTCTTCCACTACCTGACAATACGAGCAACAACTATTGCCCTTTAGATGTGACAGTGATTTTGTTAACGTTCACAAAAGACTCGAAATGAAGCACCCCTTCTAAATTTTCCTATTCATAATTGCCTTTTAGTGACGTGTCGTCGAGCACTCCGTCGTGAACATCGAAGCTCATCTTTCATTCATGTCGAGATTTTACTACGAACTTATTCATTCGATGTGCCTTCAGGGGTTGTTACTCGATGGGGTGGTTCTTGACGGGCTTAGGCTTAGTTAAAGAAGTTGTTGAGAAATTGCATTTCTCAACAACTTCTTTAACTCGAAAATAAATCTCTATTTATTTCTCCGCCAAAATCCACTCGTCATCGACAATAAAAAAAGAAAACGAAACTTAATGGATCCATTGAACAACAGCCTGCGCACCTAACACATCACTACTTTAACAGCTATCTACTAGTAATGAATTCACAAGGAGAAATCAATCAATAAGAGGGGAGAGAGAGAAGAGGAAGAAGAGAGGGGTCGATAGAGCGTGGCAAATGGAGAGTGCGCAGGCTGAGGAGAAAAGATTTGGCACTTTGCCAAATCCAAACTAGATCTGCGCCGGCGAAAGCGTCTTGAGCTGAGCGATTGCGTTGTTCAGGTACTGATCCTTGAAGGACTGCTGATTCGCTTGCTCCTCAACCTGCAAGAACAAGGATCTTATATCGGGAACAAAAAAAAAGTTAGACAGTGGAGAAGTAGAGAAGGAATAGAGATAACAAGCCAGAAAGGGAAGAGACAATAGATAGACGGAAGAGAGAAAGAGAGCGAGAGAGAGAGAGAGAGTGAAGGGAGAGAGAGAGTGAAGAGAGAGAGAGAGTGAAGAGAAGCCAGACAAGAAAAGAAGTGCTTACACCCTCGTTGATGAACTTGAGCATGACATCCCTATCGAATCGCTTCTTCGTCTCCTCCGTCTGCTGCAGATAGTCGATGCGACGCTTCAGTTCAGTCTGCACAGTCGACACGTTCTTCCTGGAAGACTTCTTCTCTTTTTAAGGTATTAAGTAATGTATAATACAGAATAAAAAAGTGTCATCTTTTCTAATTTTTTTTTTACATTTCTGATCAACTTTTTTTTATGTTTGGCCTTTTCTTAAACCCCTAAATTATTGTTTCAGTGAAAAAATAAGTTAGCTAATAAGCTAGCGGAATGAAGTTTCTGAAGGAGTAATGCCTCAACTCCAACTTCCTCAAATTATTGACTGATCTCTCTATGGGGAAAATAATCGTAAAATTATAAGTGTAAAACTACCGATTTCAGCGAAGGATATTTCTTAAAATAAAAACAATACAAAACAAAATGTAACCTAAAAGCGGCCTCGAGCTGGAGCTCCAGGTTCTCCTTGAAGATGGTCGGGAAGTTCTCTTTCACGGCAGAGAGCGAGGCGGTCTCAGCAGCGGAATTCTAAAATACTAGCATATTTTTCTTCTTATAATAACTTTATGTTATTGTAAATTGGAACGAGTAAAGACGGTAACTTAATTCATTTACGTTTAATTGAATTTTTTATAACTGTATCCAGAAACATGACAAAACTGATAAGAAGTCCCACCTTCCTGAAGTCCTTGGCCTCCTTGAGGTCCTCCTCGATGAGTCCCTTGAAGAAGTTCATGCGCTGCTGGTACTCGCCGTAGAGATAGTTGTCGATTCTGACTGTAAAATGTTCACAATATTACTAAAGGAAAAGGATTAGTCTAATTTTTGATATAAAAAAGCGAAGCCCCAAAACTGCATAGCTTACTAGTCATAAATACCATCGATGTAATTTTGCTAGAATGACTAATTCTACTAATATTGTAGACAAGATCATGAAATTCGCTCCATCAATAACGAAATTCTCCAAAAGAATGACGAAATCCTGTTTATGGATGACGAAATTCGCTGATTCCTCCATCGAACTTTGATCAAAGTTATACGAAATCTTCCCCAACTACTGACATCCAACGGTGCGCGAGACGAGGAGATAGAAAAGGATCCAGCCGACAGTCATGTGTCCCTGCTCCTCGTACACCCACAGCTCCTTGTTCACGAGGAACGCGAAGAGGCCGCCAAAGAAGAGGTACGGGCCTGCAAGCACAAATTTGCCCTTCAAATTCGTGCCAATTTCAATGTTTTTTTTTAAAATTAAATAATCTGTCATAATTTTTTTCTATGATAATTACAATATATAACGCAAAGTGACAGCTTAAACTTACGTTAACTCGTTATTGGGCCGAAAAAAATTTCGCGATTCATTCATTGGTTGCTTGCCTACAACCGCTAGATGCGTAAAAGAGCAAGATGAGAAAATAATGTCCAACATGGACCACAAGTTCTGGGTATCATGATAATTATATCAGAATCAAGTATTTCCATGCAGCTGGCTTATATTATTCCTTCCTCACACTCTATTTTGTAAACCTCACCAGAAGTGCCGGTGATCTTATTGAACGGAGTGCACCATGAGTCGGGCACCATGAGGAAGCGCGTCTTCGGTGGGTACATCTTGCGCACCGGGTACGGGAAGTTGACCTGAGCGGGAAGGAGGTGATGGTATTAAACTCGAGGTCCCGGTAACCATCTTGAGGTCACGGTAACTGTTGGAGGATTCGGTCAGAAACTGGAAGCCTACGGTAAATACCGTAGGCCATGGTAACTAATTGGAGGTACCGCTAACAAACTAGATGTTAAGGAGATCACGGTGAACTCGAGGTAACAGTAACCACCTCGAGGTAACGGTAACTGTTGGAGAAGGATTCGGTTACAAACTGGAAGTCACGGTAAATACCGTAGGCCTTCGTAACTAATTGGAGGTTCGCCAACAAACTGGAGGTTATACGGTAAGCAGCTGGAGGTTGTGCTACAACAAACTCCCCTTTTTCATACTACTTACAACAGTGGTATTGACTATGAGTCATCCTTACTTGCTCAACAAGTCCAGTAATCAAGTTCTCAATTACCGTAATCAACAAAAGTGCCATAAACAACTTCTTCCGCGAAAAAAAACAAGCTACGAAAGGAAGTAAAAGGGCTCGCGCCTTATATCCTTATTTCTGCAACAGTTAGTTGCTCGACGATAGAATCATTTCAAGTTTAATTCTTCTACTGCCCGTTCAGGGGGTTTATTATTTACATTTTTCTTCATTCGATACCCAATTAATTTCCCCCGTTTTTAGGGGGAAAATGGAAGTTCTCTGACCTGGTCACGGTCGGGATGCTCCTTGAAGTCCTTGGGCAGCTCGGGGAGCGGCTGCGGCGCGTACCACTCCTTGCCGCAGTCGTCGAACATCGACTTGGGCGGCGCGGTCTCGCCCTTCAGGGGAATTCCTGTGAAAAAATGACACATTCAAAATTGCTTTATCGTATATATTGAATAAACATGGAATTTTTATACTTTCAGCGAATCTCTGCAAAAAGGAAAGAATAAACTCACATGTTCCTTTTAGAACATTATAAAAAAAAAACTAAATCGCCTCACAGTGGACTTCTTTGGAACCAATGATTGGAATTAAATAAACCATGTTCTTTTTTGAATCCAGGAAATCAACATAAAATACTTGTCCAAGTCCATGCGAATCTACTCTCCGAGTGATGTTGATGAACATAAGCTTAAGATGATTTCCAATCAAACAGATGTTGCCATCAGAATGTAGGCAAAAAAAACAAGATATGCGGACCCTGGAAGCGGAGCGCAATCTTCTGGAAGAAGCCAGGATTGTCGAGGTCCTCCGCCTTGGCCGAGATGGCAGGAGCAGCTAAATTAAATATGACATTTCTTTTATTCTTCTTCTTCGGAATAAAAACAAACTATAAAGCAAAATCCATGGTATGTTTGAACCGCAAACGAGCTATGCCGCTCACTGTCAACTTACGGATATTTTTGCATTAACAAGGACAAGGTAAAGTTTCTTCATTCTAAATTTAAAAAAAAAGGCTTGAAACCCTCCATAAAAGCTTGACATCGTTCAAAGTATCGAAAAAAATTAACCGTGGGTAGCGCCACGCAGAGGGATGACAAGGACGCCGGCCTTACGGCCGCACGGTGCGAGTCGGCTCAGCGACATTTCCTCGTGTACCCTCCAATCATTAACAAACTTATAACTTATCAGCGTCCAGTTCAAATCAAGCGACATTTCACCAAATGCACTTTTAGATTCAACAGTTTCATATTCAATTCATGAGCAACAAAGCCGCGCACGCCATGGACTCCATGTCATAACAGTAATAAATGAAGCCAAATTCCCTCGATAGCCATTAAATCAGCACTTATCAGCAGCAAATCAATACGCGAGTAATCAGAGGTTCAAAAGTCAGTTCCCTGGTGCTCGTGAACAGCAAGAAGATGCCAGGTAAAGCGAGCAATGATAATAGATTGATAACAAGAGATATCAATCGAGTCCCCGTCGTATGGATGATAAACAAAGCTTAAATTGCTGTGAAAAACCTGAAGGTTCAGCTTCTACAAGTTCTGGACCGTACATCTTTCCAGGTTACCAAAAGGTACTGAATGCCAAACATTTTGCTATTTCGTGACAGGACATTTCATATCTCAAATATGCTCTTCGATTATATGCCGGTTGTGATTGGCCCCCTCGCATTTGTTCTTCTTCAATTTTTTGCGATATTGTCACCTTTTAAAGTAATTCACGGTTATGGATTCTCAAAATAGATTGCTTGTAAATATTCAAACTTATGAGCTTGAATACGGGGATCGTGCTTGTCGAAGAATCACGTTCAAGGACTACTTGTTACAAAATGAGTACTGGTATGCGGCGTGAATTAATGAAATACTTCGTGGCATTGCAATTTTTTTGACTATCATTCGACAACTGCGTTTGCTAAACCGCAGTCATCAAGCAAGCCTACCCTTCTTGTGTCTTCCTCAACTATTTGTAAGTAATCTTACGATATGCTTAACACAAATCCTTCAGTTCTTTTCATTCGAAACCAACCGTGTAACATAATAACAACAAGCCAGTCATTCGACTGTTAGAAAAACAACAAAACAACGTTCACGGGTCCAGATATCATCGCCCTCTCATTGGAATTGGAACCTTTCCTTGAGAACCGTAGCGTGGGTTGGTCGAATGAATCATTACATGATCCGACCATGGAGACCATTTCAACGAGCAATAGCAGAGGTCTGCTTCTTGGCAAAGATCTACTCACAGAATATAGATCAAATAGCCGAGACAAGTGCAATATAACACGACAACATCAGTTTAAGTTTGCTGAAGAAGAGAGAGAGAGATAAAGGGACAGAGAGAAAGGGAGAGAGAGAGTGAGAGAGAGAGAGCGAGATGGAGAAAGAGCACAAATCTACTGTATCCTTGTAGACAAGACATGATACGATGGGGCAAAATCAAGTACTCTCTTTTACACAGCCTCTTTCAACAGACAAGCCTAAAGCGAGAACATTTTGATGACAGAAGTAGAAATCAGAGTATGCCAGAAATCGATATAATCACTTGAGCATCTCCAAAAAGGTGACCAAGATTCAAAAAGAGGAGACGGGGCCGAGGAATCAAGCTCATTTGATGTAGTGGCTCTCCTCCTTCACGAGCATCTTCTCACTGCGCGTCTGGTCAATGAACATCGTGTAGACGAGCTTCACTTCATCGACGGTAACCTCAAAACATATTTCTCTCTTTTTACAAATAAAAAAAATATTTTAGAAACTTAAATAAAAGGAGGAAACTACAATGAAATTGTTCTCAAATTGCTTTTTGTTTTTAAATTTTCCCATTAAAAAAGTTCTTCGCGCTCAAATCGCAGAAAAGCCTGAATGGATGCATGCTTCTTTTAATTTTCTTGAATGATTTTACTTATTCTTTTCTTCTAACCAACACGTATATTTCCATAATACAGTCAACACCATTTTATGTATATTTCTCACACCCTTGCGCCTTTTAATGTATTTGAATTTTTTTTGTACACTGAAATGAAAGCTTGAAAAATAAAATGAAATGCATTCTTTAAACAACAATAAAAAGCCACCCCACCATGTCCTTCTTCCTGCGCTCTCTGTAGATGTTGCTGAGAGAGATGAGCTGCATGCAGTAGCGGAGAGTGGCCACGGTCGAAGCGAGTCTCGCGAGCAGTTCGATAGCTCCGGCATCCAACCTTAAATGAGGTCATTACTTCCCAGCTCCGGCATCCAACCTTAAATGAGGTCATTACTACCTTATGTTAGATGAGGTATCTAATTAGGGAAAAAAATAAAGTTATTACATAAAAAATATATATTATTCTAGCTCTATAGAAAATATACATAATATTCTGACACATAGCAAAAAATTACTTCCTAGAATATTTCATCAGAAAACTGTCTGGGACACAAAATAAGGGAGGGTAGGTTTTAAGTCTTCTCCTTTCTTTCTGTACGAGAAATAACAGACCAGGGAATGGTTAGAAACCATTGAAACCAAAACCATTGAAACCAATACCATTGAAACCAAAACCATTGAAACCAAAACCATTGAAACCAAAACCGTTGAAACCAAAACCATTGATACCAAAACCATTGAAACTAATACCACTGAAACCCAAAATTCCCAGTTGATAAAGAAACATACTTGACTCCTTCCTCATCTGCACGGAGGCTCAGAATCCTCTTCATGTCCTCCTGATTCATCTTCTGAGTACGAATAATCAGCGATCTAAAGAAAAAGGAGCAATTTTAAATGCTTCATTAAAAGTTTAGTCGAGGTCTCATTAAACAAATTTCATAAAGACTCTAATAAATTTCTCTCCAATAAATCTTCTCGATTCAAGTTGTAAGAATTAAATGTAAAATGAATCTCGTTTATGAGCACCAGCGACTTCCAAAACACGGCCCGGCCCGCTTTGGACATCCCTGGCGACTCCCACAATCAATAACCTGTCAAGAAGGTCCAGCGGGATACCATGCGGTGAGATGAGATCCGTTCCACGGACAGCACAGTTGCCTCTGAAAAAAGAGAAATCTCTCAGGTACCGTAATAATAATTGCATTACCGTAATTTTTTCAAAGATGAATTCAAATGACTGCGAAATCATATAGCTGCTTCTCTTATTTACCTGAATTTTTTTTAATCAAATAAATTCAATAATCTTTCTCCGGATAAGTAAAAGGCGTAACTGGGAGGTTGGCTCTCATCAGATTCCTCCCCTTCTCTTTCTCTCCCTCTCTCCATTTCAATGAGGCATACCTGGTTTTGGACCGCTCTCTCTTCCTACTTATCTCTCTCTCTCTCTTTCACTCTCTCTCTCTCTTCCGCTCTCTCACCGATTCGTAGCCATAATGAGAAGTGGAGCGAGGTCCGACTCGAGTGCGCGATTGAGGAAAGAGAAGCACTCGAGGTCTAGCAGATGCACTTCGTCAACGAATAGCACTCCGGGCACAACGCGCGCCTTGCCCTCGTCACGCCACTCGTTCACCTGGCAAAAGGGATTAAAGATAGAAAACTTTGTAAATATGTTTAGGAAAACTAAGTAAATATACTTAAGAAAATTTAGTAAATAATTTAAGAAAACTAAGTAAATATTCTTAAGAAAACTAAGAAAATATAGTTAAGAAGATTTAGTAAATATATTTAGGAAAACTTAGTAAATATACTTCAGAAAACTTAGTAAAGATACTTAAGAAAACTAAGTAAATATTCTTAAGAAAACTAAGAAAATATACTTAAGAAAACTAAGAAAATATAGTTAAGAAGATTTAGTAAATATACTTAAGAAAACTTCGTAAATATACTTAAGAAAACTCAGTAAATAAACATAAGAAAATTTAGTGCATATACTTAAGAAAACTAGGAAATAGACTTATTGTTGGGCTCCAACCATAAGTTTTTGTTATGAAGCTTTCTATATATACATCATATAGAAAACCTGATTACAAATACATGTCTATACTGTACATATTTAAAGTTATTTGCCCTCGTTCACCTGGCAAAAGGCTATATATAGAGAAAAAATAATACTTATTGATCATGGTTTTATTGTACTTACTTTATATTTTTTGCACTGATAAAGTTATAATACAGAAAACTTGATAAAAAAAATATACTTTCTGCTCAGGGTTTTATCGTATTCAATTAGTACAATATTTTTAGGAAAAAAATATATTGTTTAAATAGAACAAAAAAAAAAAACACCCACCTTCTTATTGATCTGCTCTCGGACTTCCGACTTGATCTCTCCGGTGTCTCCAGAGAAGAGTGCGAGGTATCCCTGGGTGCGCGAGTTGATCACATCAATCTCATGAAGTGCAACCGTGTGCACAGTTTCTCTGAAAACGGACTCTGTTATCTGAATTATGATTGCTTTCCGAATATATGGATTTTTCTCATTTATTCACTAATGCAATATATTTTTTTTCAAAATAAACTTCTCGTTTTTTTTAAAATATATTTTTAACCAAACAAGGCGTTAATTACTTCATAAGTAAAACTTTAATGCTTGTATTCGTATCACTTTGTTGTCTTTTTAAGAACACTAGAAAAATGATGGCTTGAAAGTGTTAACCATTAAATAAATATATAATAAATAAATAAAAATAAACAAAACAAGAGCCTTCCCAACCTCTTCTTCTGGATCTCTCCGGTCGGACACTGGACAAACTTGGTTTGCGGAGCCATGGCATCAAAGTCATTCTTGCGAGTGTACGAGCGACCGAGCGAGGTAACGCGGCCTAAATTGAAAGAAAAAGTAAAGAGGAAATGATCCTTATTAAAAGATGAAAAGGTAATTTGAAAATCAGGGGTTCCAAAAAAATACTCTCAAACTATGCGAAATAAATACAGCGGGAAATAATCTTTATAGAAAAAAATGTATATTATATGAATATCAAGAGGAGCAAAGACAATCCTATCAAACTTTAAAGTAACTATTTTAACGACAGATGTATCGAATCGCTATTAGAATACTTAAAAGCCCAATTGGAAACCATCAGAAAATCTCCCTGCCCTCCTCCTTTATTATTCAATTGGTGGCAGGAAACCATCAGTCTACAGTAAATAATTTCAGAGAAAACCTACTAAAAACCTATAAAAATCCACAACCTTTAAAAAATGGCGGAAAGAAACCAAAAAAGAGAGAGAGAGAGAGAGAGAGAGAGAGAGAGACAGCTCACATTTGAACAATCTAAACATGCGTTTTTTTAAAACTCTATAGTCCATATCAATTGATAAGTCACAAAACTCTAATTTTTCCTTTTATAACCTCCTCCGATCTATTTTGGTTTTTTTTTACAATTTCCTGGTGAGATCAACATCATCCAACTTGTGTTGAATTGATTCCTATGTCAGTGACTACTACCAGGGATTTCCAAAAGCTGACCCGGCCTGGCTCGACTGGGCCCCAGTCCTAATAGTGGGCACGGGCCAAGTTTTGGGCATAAGGGTCCCCCCAAAGGGTCCCCTAATGTAAGGGGTCCCTTTTGAGTCACTCACCGCTCGCCTTATCGATCTGCACGACATCTCCGACCGTGATGTGCTCCTTGAGGCAGGAGTCTGCCATCTTGCTGCCAATGTCGTAGATCGCCTCCATGTCTTGCGTCTTCAGCGTCATCTTGCCCGTCTGTGAGAGAGGAATTATTAATATTATTAAAATTTAATGACAATAATTATAATAATTGTACATAAACAAAACAACATTACATATAAAATATATATTGTCCCCATGTTTGAACGAGTAATACTTAAATAAAATAAAAATAAAACTTTTTCGAGCACTTCTTATTACTTCTTAACGAAAACAAACCTTTTTTCCGAATTAACACTCGTCATCCATCCCAAAAACCCTTATTCTTAAAAGAAAAATTAAAAATTGCCCCTGATGATGGTAAATACCATCATCAGCCCCAACCCAAACCCCATCACCTTGTTGCCAACTCCACTGGCTGGTCTGTCAATCTCGATGCTCACGACTTCTCCCTCCAGCAGCTCCGTCTCTTCGTGGATGCGCACACCGATAGCACGGCGGAAAGCCTAAATTTTTTTCCTTACTATTTCATAAATAAAAAAACATAAAATTAACGTCTCACCCCTAAAAATCTATATATTTCTAAAATATACGAGAAAAAAAACACATTAATGTTTTTTTCCTATACAATCCTTCATACTTTATGAATAAAAGCTCACATTAATGTCTTCAAGCAAAAATAAATGCATAAGTATAGCTTTTTAAAAACCCCCGAAAAGCTAATTTATGAATTCAATCAAATCGTGTATCAGATGCATTTCCAGAAGCAGATAATCACACAGGACTGATACCTGGTTGAGTGCCTCGGTCTTGCTCATTTCAACGGAGAAAACCTCGCTCGCGCTGATCGAAACGAAGGGAGTCTCCTGAAATCAGGAACAAAAAGAGACTACAGTAGGACGATGAATTTGGAATGAACAACAGATGTTTTAGTTTCTATTTTCAAAATATCAAAAAAAAGGATCAAAACCAGGTACCAGGTTTTAATTTTTCCACAATAAATGTGAGTTTATTTCATTTAAGGAAGCTGCAGCCAAAAATGCAAGAAAGAAGCTGTTCTCGTTGAGCTATCATTCCTTCTACACAAGTATACGGTATGATTATGAAGAAAGAACAGTACACTTTACGTTCGCGAGAGTTTGTAATCCCAGAAATCGGAGTTGCTTGTTTAAAATGCAAGCATACCTCTCCGAGTGCCTTGGCAATTCCCATCGCCAGCGCGGTCTTGCCTGTGCCTGGTTCTCCAGCAATCAGCACAGCGCGTCCGGCAATCTTGCCTTCCTTAAAAAAGCCAAAAACTAAAGGGGGAAAATATAGTTAAAGCAGAAATATACCCACCTTTTACATAAATTCTAAACCTAGTTGTTCGTAATAAACATTGAACTATTGCCACCTAGAAAAAAGAAATAGTAGCACAATCACAATACATTTTGTATATTTAAATAGTGATGGCGAAATAGGTCGGAGTTAATCAATCTTGGAACCGTACTTGGTTGAATAACTTGCACAAGTTGTTCTTAAAAGGACAATGATGAAATAGAAGAAGTCGAATGATTTCAAGAAAGGAAGATTAAGGGTTCAAATTAAACCTTATCCGTAAATGAAACTATGCTTAAATGCAACCATGATTACCTTGAATGCGCTTACAAAAAAGAAACCTTGATCATCTTGACTATGAGACCTGATGCGCGCCTCGCCGGTTGCTGCCCCACCATGCCATCGCCGACATCAGAAGGCTCCAACTAAATATAAATTGTTGACATTTATTTATTGTCAACAAACTATTTGGATTGTTGACACAGCGACTTATTAGGCTTTACGAGTTTTAAAGGCCCTTTTCACGGCATATTCTATTGAATAGCAAGCCGTGAAAAGAATTTGTCAACAAAACAAGGATACCTCCTATTAAAAGAAATAGTTGACAGTTAGTACTAAATGAGGTTTCGTTTGGTGTAATGATTTCTGAGAGTCAAACGCGTTTTAATCGCCTTTTTCCAGGGCTCATTCTATTAATAGCAACAAGGGCAAAGGATACGCCAACAAACCATTCAAGGATTCCAATGAAAGATAAATGAAAGACCTGCGGCGACAAGCCGAGTCCGCGAATGTGCGAGTGAGTGCCAATGCGCTCGACCTTGAGCACGTCTTGCACCGAAACACCGCCAATCGTAGCCATATCTAATTGTAGGAAAAGAGCAGAATTACAATATTACTTAAGCAGTAAAACTCCCGAAAACTGCTCAATCACGTGCATATAAAGAACATACAAAGAAAGCACAGCATTACAACATTCGTTATCAACGAAAAGTCTAATTAATTAGCAAGAACATCTTTAAAAAAAGAATTAGAACTTATTCTACCTTATTTCGTATTTCAAATTCTTGGCTACTTGCCAATTAATTCAAATTCCCAGACCATACCGTAATCTTTTCCGTGCGAGACTCAACGAGCACGCCCGTCGCGTCTCAAATCCATTCCAAATTGCAAAAAGTAGGCGGAGCCAGCGCGACAGCCAATCACGGCAGAGCACGGGCAGCGGGCGGTCGGGAGCGGTCGGGCCGTGTCCTTTCTCCTCTTCTCTCCTCCGTGCTGGCCCACGCCCCGATGTCTCTCTGCCCGCGAGAGAGTGTGTGTGCGTATTTGTGTTCGAACATGCCGGAATTGTTGATGTTTGGGGTTTTAGGCACCCAGGATTTCACCTGAACCCGGATCACACCCATTTAGACCCATTTTAAGCATCTTTCCTGCCATGCACGGTATTAGCTCTCCGCCTCGCACCTAGGCCCCGTGACTCGACCGCAACGCGTGGCCACTAGGGAGAGGCCACGCGTCGCGTGCGGGCATTCGATAGCTCCACCGCCGTGCTGCAACGTTCTCCGTCGTTCGTGCAGCTGCCGCCGCGCAGATTCGGCGCATCAGAAGGTTCTACCGTGCCGTTTTCAGAGAGGTTTTCATAGATTTTCACGGTATGTTCGCCAGACACAGAATTTTCCCTCCCGGACCCTTTTTCGATCCTAGCCTCCTCTGGTAGGTGCCGCCCAGGGGGAGGGGCCCACATGGCCGGGGTAGGAGCAGCCGCAACGCGTGAAAATGCTCGTTGCGTGTCTATGCGTCTCTGCACTGTCCTCTAGAGGACACTGACCCGGTCGATATGGCTTGGATGAGGGCCCTGATAGTAACCGTGGAAGGGTGTTACCCCCCCCCCCCCCTTCTGATGATCGTCAGGGTTTTGTTTACAAGAAGCTACTCAGGACGTCGACAACTACGGAGAAAGGAAGATAATAACTAAACACACGCATATATATTAAATGACACGTCATCTCTTGAAACGATTTCGCAACTCGGGCGGTTTTGTTTGTGATATCATCACGCGATACAAGTTACAACTCACTTGTTGTTCTCTCGTGTTCTTGAGAGTTGCATGCGGCTCTAACAAAGTAGTTTTAGAGCAAGGATGGCAGGGGTGATAGGCGCTTAGGTCGAGGCCTCTTGCCTAATCGATTGGCGTAGGGACGCAGCTTGCTATATAGCCTCACGGACTCGCCGCTGTTTCTTCTCCCCCTTTCCCGCCAATTTGGGGTGCTCATTGGACTCTTATACTGCGGAATTTCTCATGTTGTGAGCCATTTTTCCTCTTATTTTCTGTTTCAGAGGAGTTATTTATTGTTGGTTGTTAACGTTTTTATTTATATTAAAAAAAAGTTGCTGATAAATTAATGTTGAGAGCCACCGGTCTTATCGTCTAAGCTTCACTGTTGCATTCGCATATATCACGATATCTCAAAACGTCTTTAGGCCTGTGAGAGTACGCTTTGGAGAAGTGTTGTTCTTCTGTGCGATGTGTAAAAGCTCGAGAAATATCTGGATTGGAGAACGTGGTGGGGCGGGGTTGTTACTGAAAGGAGGAGGTGAAAATGGCATTAGATTTCGATGTTTTCCGTCGTTGTAGTTTGTGGTCCGCTCTTCGTGAACATCCGAATCTTGTCCGAATGGTGAAAGAAATAATATGTATGCTCGGAAAGAAGGGACATATGGGTGAACTAGAATAATTTCTGATTCCAGAACAGGAGCGCAAAGCGGCTCCACCACGCGCAGATAAAGGCGGATAATCGTTTCGTTGCCGGCACGGAACGCTAGCTCGAGAGATCGGGAAGAGCCTTCTTTACTGACCGCCCGCGGCAGCGGTGCCCCCGGCATGAGCACTGTCGCTTCTGACAAGATCAAGGTGGATTTTTTTTAAGCCCAAAAACCAGGAATTTTTCACGTTTTTTCAGTCATTATCACGAAGAGTACTGCTGTAAAAATGAGTAAGAAAAAAGAAATGTATAAAAAGAGATATTTAGGAATGTTTACGGTATCCGCGCATACTGTAGTTCATTTTTGATTATGGTATGCGGAGTGTATTCAGATGAATATCAGACTTTTTTTTGTCGGGTATTTCTGCGCTCTTTAGTGCTTATCTTCTTTTCACATTCCATCTGTAAAGATAATTAGAAATTTGTAATTAATTGATAAATTAATTTCTATTTAATATTTCTTCCAGACGGAGGAAGGCGTGAGTACGTCGGGCGACGGTGACGACGACGGACACAGCACGACGGGCTCGGGCGGGCTCGCTATTGACGAAGAAGACGAAGAGGAGTCCACGACGGCGGCCACCATCAAGATGGAAGAGGACGGCGGAGAGGTGGCGGATCGAGCTGCAGCCGGAGGAGGAGTAGCAGGAGGAGGAGGCGGCCAACCAGGCACCTCTGCAGCAGGAGCAGGATCAGCCGGAGCCAGCAACAACAAGGCAGCCGGCGGAGACGGAGCCGCCACCACGGAGAATCCATGGGCTTCCCCGAGACAGGTTAGAAATGTGGAGGATATGGAGAGCTCCTTTGAGATGGCACAGGGAGGGAAGCATTTATTTAAAAGGAAAAAGGCTCCTTCAAAATACCGAGGAAAAAACGAAAGTTAAAGATGAAAGAGCTTAAGTTTCTGTAGCTAATTTTAGCCCGTTTCGTAGAACTTCTCCTAGGGATCTATGCTTTGCCTCAATTTCACGTAAAATTCTCCCTGGGTCTATATTTAGCCCTAGTTTCATGGACCCCTAGGATAATTTCTATGTTTAGCCGCCCGCAGTGTCCTGGAACAGGCCGCGTTTTATATTTAGCCTTTGCGCATTTGGAAAAGGCTGAGACACGGCTTGTTTACCCCCTGCTCTCTCTCTTGTTGGCTCTGGATAAGTGTCGGGAGAGGCACGTGGAGAAGGGGGGAGAAGACTAGGGGCACATGTGGCATGGCAGGATGAGTGTATGGGAGGGAGAAAGAGCATGTGATGAGGAGAGAGGCAGAGAAAGAGAAGAGAGAGAGGAGGGGAAGATGAGAGAGTAAAAGAAGAGGGTGAGCAGACGCGGCCTGGTTGCTACTGCTTTGTGAGTGTTTATAGCGATAATGACGAAGGCTTGGTTGGAGGGCGAAGGAGAGATAGAGAGGACAGAGAGTGGTGAGAGAGAGCACGAGGGGGAGAGAGAGCGAAAAGAAGTGAGAGATAGTTGCATCACACGCTCAATGCTGCCGGAGCTCCCAATCGATTGGGAACGGCGAGTGAGGGACGCGGGGTAAGGGGGAGTAGAAAGGAGATGAGAGAGGATGAGTCACTGGAGACGAGAGAGATGGAGAGAGACGGGAGATTGAGAGAGAGAGAGACGGGAGATTGAGAGAGAAAAACTGAGAGACACGGGAAAGAGTGAGAGAGAAGACAGAGGATGAAGTGTGGCTTGAAGAACAAAGGCCGTGTTGAAATGTTCGTAGTGCTAGGCTATATATAGAGGCTCTTCAGGAGATTGATGAGCGTCTATTTATTACGATAGTCACAGACTTTAACATCCCGGAGAGCATACAGGAATAGATGTGAGGAAAAGAGAGTGCAAACCGAAGAACATAGGGTGAAATTGAAGAAAGTTAAAGATTTTAATGAAACGGAATAAAATTCGAGATTTTGATTTTAAAAAAAAAGAACAGAGTGATAAATTATTTTTCTATTTGAAGGAGCCCGTGAATGGCGTTGTCCAGCCGCGAGTTCTGCCCCCGATTGGCAAGCCCACCCGGCACACGAACCAGCTGGAGTACATCATGAATCAGGCAAGGATTTCGAGATGTCATTTTAAAGACACTCCAAAGTTTGGATGTGGTTGCGCATTGGTATTTAAAGCATTGGTTTTTTTTTATTAGAAGAGAACATGAAAAAGTTGTTGAATAAGGTTGGAAGAAGGGAAAAATAAAATAGAAATAATGAGGTGCTTTAGGTTCTGAAGCAAGCGCTGAAGCACAAGCACGCGTGGCCATTTGCGAAGCCGGTCGACGCGGCCAAGCTAGCACTCCCGGTTTGTTGTTAATTAATTAGGTTAATTAATTAACATTATTTTATTTACGACATGAATATTATCGGCTAACATTGCCGTTGATATATATCGGGTTAGAAAATATAAAATTAATAATAATAATAATATACCGTAATAAACAAGTATAATTTACTTTGGAAAAAAAAAGAATCTTCTTGGCAGGACTACCACAAAGTGATCGCGCGTCCCATGGACATGAACACGATTGAGAAGCGCTTGAAGAATTGCTATTATTACTCGTCCAAGGATTGCATGGAGGTTGGTATTGGGTCTGTGGTCTGTTGTGTTGCTGTCCAACACTTGTGAACACCATGGTCTCGGTGTCTTGTCCTCCATTGTGTCACTGCTTGCAAAATAGGAAAAAATGTAAATAAAAAATTAAAGAAAAAAATTAAATGCTTCAAAAAGTAAGAGTGATTGTTGTGTACGAAAAATGCTTGAAAGAAAGAAAAAAAAAGACATTTTTTTTTTGAATGACATTACAATCATTCTTACTGATGTTTTAGCTCACCTCACGGATATTATAGATGTATAAGTTCCGGGGATTTTTAATCGTCCATTTTAAAGCGGCTGTCCAGGGACCTTAAAGTCTACCGTATTCCTTGAGAAAAGAACATATAACAAATGAGATGCAGACATCGAAGTACTGTAGGTTTTACTGTCCATGGATAGTCTCTTTAATAAATGAAACCATCTTCCAGGTCCTCTGCATGTGCATTTTCTTGAGTCTCGTATTTGCTTCTACTGGCATGCTCCTGTTTCACGCATTTTCACGTTCTAAAATGGCTTTTTTTTACTCATAAAATAAGAAAAAAGAAACCTGTTATGCTTGCTTGCTTTCTCTCCGCCACCTGCACTGTAACAATTATCTCTCTCTCTTTTGGATATATCTATCTCGTATATGCATATCAACACCGGAACATGGCCCAACAAGGAATGAATACAGGTCCAAATTATATATATATATATTCATCCACACTATAAATGGCGTCTCCTTTTTGGTGTCATTGTTCCTTCTTGTGCCCGCGTCGATTAGTCTCGGCATCTTTAGAAGAAGGCAGAACGAGCCGCACTAGTTATAACACTAAAAATTGCTTCGAAACAATATGCTCTGCCAGCCCGAAGCAATTTGCCATTCCAGCAAAAAAAAGCCCTGTTTGAACTACGCCCCCCGCTTAGCTCTCCTTGTCTTTAATATTATGCTCTAATTGTATATGAAAGAAGCTTTGTAAGAAAGCGTAAATGTGTCATTGAAGAGGCAGGTAGCGCCGGTTCTTTTTATGCCTTTAAATTTTGTATCTTTTTTTTCTAGAATGGGCTCGAGCTCTTTCGCCTCTGAGGAAACAACGTGTACCTCTGCAGTCTATTGTATGAACATGGTCATTATATGAGCGGAGAGACTTGATTATTTGGTTTAAAAGAATTAATTAAATGGAGAAGATGTAAATTACAAAATGCGCCTTCCGGTGTTGATTTGCAGTACACTTTGTTATTTTCTTCTTTCGGCAATCGAGTCCCCGTTTTTGTCTGATTATGTTCAACTTTTGTACTCCTCTCTCTTTAAAATGCATCAAAAAGGCCCAAGAATTTTCTCATTCTTTTTCCGCTCAATAGCCTGCTGGGGATGCCTGTCATTGTTGTGATGTGATATAGAGGAAGAGAACTGAGGTTTCTCTGGGGGCATTAGTGTTCCTATTATGGTGCTACAGTAGCCTTTTGTTTTGTCTGGTTTCCTGAAATGTTCATTTTTAATCTGTTATGTGTCCTGCTCTATCAAGCATTATCCTAACGGGAATCAAAATTGTGAGGCACATTTTTTTTGTTGCATTCTAAGGGCTACCAGCGGGTTGTTATCTTGATAGGATAATTTAGTGAACTAAAAGATACTTTTTGATTTGACAAATAAAATGAGTTTAAAAAAGAATAGTAAAAAAAAGAAACAAGTCTCTCCGGTCTCTCCTACTATCCTCTCCTCTATGCAGGACATAATGACCATGTTCAACAACTGCTACACGTACAACCCGCCCAGCTATGGCGTAGTGACGATGGCGAAAGAGCTCGAGCAGTACATTCTCGGCCGCTGCGTTGACATGCCCTCTCAGGTATACTGTAGCTATGCTCTCGGGCCTTTTCGTTGCAGGACTTCGAGGCAATCTTCAAGAACTGCTATCAGTTCAACCAGAGCGAAGATGACGTGTCGCTAATGTGCAAGAACATTGAGAATCTGTACAGAGAGAGGATCAAGGGTCTACCGACGCCGGTATTCGGAGGGGGGGATACTGTAGTTTTCCACTTAGGATGCTACAAGATTTTGAAACACCGGTATTCTGGAATTTGGGAAACTATAAGATATCATGAAATAGGAATTCTGTACTTTACATTGCTTAATTAAAATGATGAAATCGAGCAGTTGAATAGTGAGTGGGATGTACCCTTATTTTCATTTTTAAAAATTAAATATACTTAAGATATTGAACAAACAAATATTTAATAAGTAAGAAGTAGAATACTCGTGAAGTAGTTTATATTTGTTCGTTACAGGAAGTGGAGATTCCTCGTCCTGCGTCCAAGCGTGGTCCTCCTGGTCGCGGTGGCTTCAAGAAGGGCGGCGTTGGGCGAGGCGGCAGCATCTCCGGCAGAGGAGGAGTAGGTGCAGGAGGTACGCCCAGAGAATCGCCGGCGCGGACCCCGGCTGCTACGCCAGCCGTGGCCCGAACCCCGGCCCTGCCCCCCTCCTCTGGCGGTGGTGGCGGTGCCTCAGGCTCGGGCTCTTCCTCTTCCTCTGGCACTGTCCAGCCGGAACAGCGTGTCGTCCTTGAACACTTTCACAAGGCGACAACGCTCGCAGCAGGTCAGGATCCATTTGGCAGGAGCGCACCCGGGGTATGGGCATTTGGGGCACCCAATTGGGGGTGAAAGGGACCTTAGGGGGCACCTTTTGGGGTGACAGGGACCTTAGGGGCACCTTTTGGGGTGACAGGGACCTTAGCAGCCCCTTTTAAGGTAAAAGGGATGAGACAGAGCAGGCAGAGATGGAGAAATGGTGAGAAAGAGAAGGCATTTTCCCACCCCCAGCACACATTTTGTACAAGGAAAAATTGCGTATAGTATAGGCGATTAGAAACTAGGCTTTTCCTAAAACAGCACCAAAACTTTTTTAAATAAAAAAATCAAAACGAATTAATTTGATGAAGTTGTTAGAACTTTCAAATGACGAAAACGGAAAAGTTGAGCTAATAATAATAATAATGACAAATTGAGAATTTTTTTGCTTAAATAAATTTCTTCAAAATTTTCCATGCGCACAGATGAATGGATCCTACTTGTGAAGGCTTTTGTGTTTTGATTGTGCTGAGTTTTGTGCTTGTTCGTAATCTCCCCCTCCCCTCCTTATCCGAGAACAAGATGATTCACCACCATTCATCCGAGCAAGATTCCAAGATTCACCCTCCTGGCCTCTGAGGAAGTGTGCTTGTTTTGCAAGTTTTCCTGTGCTAGTTTGCCCTGTTGTCGTTTAGAAAAGCTCAAAGTTTTACTTTTTAAACGAAGGATGCAAGATAATTTTATATAATTTTTTTTCTTCTGACTTTTCCCGCTTTTGCCGCCAGAAGTTTTGATTTCGATACTAATATGCCTCGTGCAAGAGTAGTTCGCTAGAAGCAGGCTCCGTATTTGTCATCTTACCCCCTCAGGGATAGTATATTTCAGCCCTTTGTGTGCAAGATAGGGAAGATAGCAGTGCACTGTGAGATGTGTGTATAGCTTGTGTTGCGCACGTGAGGAAAAGGAAATGGACCAGAATTCAACTGCTTTTCCAGTGTCTCGCGAATCTTCCGTGTCTGTGCAGAGGGGCGCTGCGGATAGCTCTTCTCTTCTTGGAGACGTCGCAGATGTTGTCTCGGACGAGGTTATTATAGGGAGTATTATGTAAATGAATAAATAAAAAAAAATTAGGTAAAGAAAATAATAATAATGTATCGATATAACGTAAAAAGGCTGTCAGGCAAGCCTCAGAAAATGAGTAAAAAGAAAGAAAAAAAACAAAGGAAAACAAAATTCAGCCAAACGGTGAAGTCAAATTCGTGGCTGCGCCCGCTCCGCCCGTCACGCCTACCGTGGTCCAGAAGGGGGTCAAGAGGAAGGCAGACACGACCACTGCGGAACTGGACGCGGCCAAGGTAGTGGTGGGGCGGAGTTGGCGGGAAATTTGAAATTATATTTGAAAAATGATGTCGAATTAATGTAAATTGTTGAATAATATAACAGTTTCCAATTGCAGGCTCTGAGCGCCTCTTCCCGCCGCGAGTCTCGTCCCGTGAAGCGGCCGCACCACCAGCCGATCGACTACTCTCAGCTGCCGCCGCGCATCAAGGGCAAACTGTCCGAGCAGCTCAAGTTCATCACCAAGGTCATCAATGACCTCTTTGGCAAGAGGTGCAAGGTTAGCATTGAACTGCTGGGTGAAAAGAAAGGAGTCTGGGTTTGGAAATGGGTGGGAATCTGGGTAGTCTTGACGGTTCTAGATGGAATCAACACTGGTATTGAGGTGTTGGGTGAAAAAAGGCTCTGGGTTTGGAAATGGGTGGGAATGTGGGTGACCAGGCAGTTGTCTTGGCGGTTCTAAATGGAATCAACACTGGAAGTGTGGCGGTTGTAGATCTTTATTTTGTATGGGCCAAGGAACTTTAGGACTGGGCAAGGAATCTGAAAATGAGGATTGGTCAAGGAATCTGGGGATTGGTCAATGAGGTTGATATGACAAGAGCCGCTCCATGACATGCCATCTCATTTGTCTGTGTTATAAGCAGGCATTCGCGTGGCCTTTCCTGGAGCCAGTGGATGTGGAGGGTCTCCGACTGGACAACTACTACGACATTGTGCAGCAGCCGATGGATCTGGGCACGATTAAGAAGAAGCTCGAGGCGAAGCAGTACGTCGGCGCGGATGAGGTGGGTTATGAGATGGAGAACATTGGGGCCAACTATCCCCCCACCTCCACTTACTCGGTTTCTCCATGTTGAGCGAGAGAGAGAGAGCTGGAAAGAGAGAGAGAGAAAGAGAGAGAGAGAGAGAGAGAGAAAGAGAGAGAGAGATAGAAAGAGGGGAGTCCTGAAAAAAAGTTATTTTATTTCCCTTTTTCCCTTTTTTTAGTTTTAAAAAGAGCTTTAAAAAAAAGTACAGTAAAAATAAAAATTGCTAAAAAAAAAAACTTTACTCTCCTCAGGTTCGCGCTGATGTCTTGCTCTGCTGCACGAACTGCTTCAAATATAACCCCGTCGGAGATGTCATACATAATGCTGGGAAGCAGCTACAGGTTACTCTTTTTAAGAAAAAAATAAGCTGTTTATTATATAAAAATTATTTTAAAAATAAATAAGAAGTAAAAATTATTTTAAAAAAAAAATATATATATATATAGAAAATAAGTAAATCGGAGATATGAAATGATGATTCGAAAGCTTGTTAGAGTGATATCCTTGTCGACTTTTCAGACATACTTCGAGGAGAAGTACCGCCACTTGCCAGAGGAGCCAGTCGAAGAGGTGCACATGGAGGAAGCGCCGGTTCTGCCGGCAGCGACCGCTGGTGAGGGGCAGTTGACGCAATAATGGGGGGGGGGCAATGATGGATTTTGGAAAAGTACCCCTTTTCTTGAGGCGATAATGGGACCTCCCATCTCGAAAAGAACCCCTATTTCTGAAAACGTAGGAAAGAAGGGATGCTGCGAAGTGAAGTGGGACCGGAAATGGCGTGCATAATTAATTTGCATAATTCCATATATTAATTTGCATAATTCCATGTATTAATTTGCATAATTATATATTAATTTGCATAATTGCAGGTTCTTCCGGTCTTGGCACGATGCCAACGCTGGCTGCTGCCGCTGCCGTCGCTCCTCCTCCTCCTCACATGGCACTGGACGATGACGAGAAGGTCGAGAACTACCTCTTCCAGGTCCAGAGTGAACAGAGGAGGATGCAGGAGAAGCTAGCCGAGCTGCAGAGGCACACCCAGGTAAGGTGTATGGTCTCTCTCTCTCTCTCTCTATCTCTCTCTCTCTCTCTCTCTATCGTTACTGTCTATCTCTTTCTCTCTCCTTTTCTCTCTTTCTCTTCTCTCTCCTCTGTCTCTCTCTCTCTCTCTCTCTTTATCTCTCGTTCTCTTTCTCTTCTCTCTCGTTCTCTTTCTTCCTCTCTTTATCTCTCTCTCTCTCTCCCTCTCTCTCTCTCTCTCTCTCTCTCTCTCTCTCTTCCCTCTCTTTCTCTTGCTCTCTCTTTCTGTGTCTCTCTTTATTTATCGGCATAAAGACGTGCCTACATTGCAGAGTCTAATGGATCTGAAGTTCGCTCGGAAAGAGGCCAAGTACGACGGCCGTCCACAGCCGCCAATCCCGGCCGATCTGATGACATGCGTGCAAGCAGCCCTGAAGCCACTGTCTCCGCCCCATCACATGCCTGGCTCTTCCTCTCTCCTGCCACCCCTCTCCACGTCGACGCCCTCGACATCCGGAACCATGCTGCACCAGCAGCCGATCATTGTACCGGGCGCAGTCGCTCAACCAGTGGGCAGACCGAAAGGAAGACCACCAGGCAGCAAGGCGGCCATGTCCAATAGTCACGCCATCAAGGTGAGGGTACAGAAAAAGAAACCCTACTTTTCGAGGGGTTTTTGATAATCCATTAGCATGGAAAATGCTGAGAAAATCATGGCGGTTTTTGAGAGGGATTGAGAGAGAGAGAAAGAATCGGGGAAAGAGATATAGTGAGCAGAGGTCATAGAGTTATATGTGTTCAGGCCAGCGCCTCTCCACCCACGTCGAACGGGCCGCTCTCACCGCGACTTCGCGGTGCTGCGACAGCGGAGAGAGGAAGGCAGCCGGCGGCGGCCGCGGCGGCAGCAGTGCCAGCCGGTGTCGAAGCACCCCCAGCCAAGCCAGGACGCGGACGCAAGCCGGGCTCGAAGAACAAGGCAAAGGTTAGGGAGAGAGAGAGAGAGAAACGAGATCGAGAGATTGAGAGAGAGAGATAGAGACAGAGAGAAGGATCTGGAGAGAGAGAGAGAGAGACAGAGAGAAGATGGAGAGAGAAGGAGGTAGAGAGAGAGAGGAGATACAGAGAGAGAGGAGATAGAGAGAGAAAGAGAGAGGAGATAGAGAGAGAGAAGGATCTAGAGAGAGAGAAGGATCTAGAGAGAGAGAGAGAAGATGGGGAGAGAGAGAGGAGATAGAGAGAGAGAGAGGAGATAGAGAGAGAAGGATCTAGAGAGAGAGAGAGGAGGTAGAGATAGAGTAGATAGAGAGAGAGAGAGATAAGGAGTAGAGAGGGAGAGTAGATAGAGAGATGGAGTAGATGGAGAGAGAGAGAACAGAACATTCAATGAATGGAACAGTGGTTTATCATCCAGTTGTACTGGATGTAGTTGGATGGAAATCAGTGCGGTGTTGGATAAAAACGTGGCAATTTTTCCCATAAGTTCCCCACGTAGACTTGTCTATTTTAAAGAAATTAAGAAAAAGAAGAATGCAGAAAAGGGGCCATGATTGCAGGTGGACCCGACAGAACTGCAGCATCATCAGATGGCTCCTCTGGCAGCGGCCGCAGCTGCCGCCCCTGCTGCCCCTGTGGCGCCCGCGCCCCCACCGGCGCCCGTTCGCGAGGCCTGGCGAGACGAGTACCAGTTCAACTCGGAGGATGACGCCTCGTCGGCACCCATGTCATACGATGAGAAGAGGCAGCTATCGCTCAACATTAACAGACTACCAGGAGAGAAGCTCAGCAGGGTCGTGCAGATCATCGAGGTCAGACAGTGTGGGGGTCTCAGATGCCCGGAGAAGTGGGAGCCATAAAAGGATCCCCTTTTCCATCACTGGGGGAAAGTGCTCTGAAAGATTAGGGCCATGGAGTAGAGAAAGACGTTGCTTATGCGGGGGAAGCTGTTCACTGAACTTTTAAAAATTGTTCTTAAATATTGAAGCTCTCCCTTGAAGAGTGTTGATGAACTGTCCCCTTTTCAGGCTCGCGAACCGTTGCACGACTTCAATCCGGAAGAGATCGAGATCGACTTTGAGATGCTCAAGCCGACAACGCTCAGAGAGTTGGAGGCGTTCGTCGAGGCTAGCCTCAGGAAGCGACCACGCAAGCCGAATAGTGAGTGGACAGAATGATGAGAGGGGGGGGGGCAGAAGATTGGAAGGGAAGCAGGATTAAGGGAATGTATGAGTCAAGATTGGAGGAAATGATAATGCTGGAGTGGAACAGAGAAGTAGAGAAATGGAAGTGATGAAGAGAGATTAGAGAGAGAGAGAGAGTGCATGATTGAATTTGCAAGATGCATGGGAGCTTTGCCTATCTGTACTCGAATGAGCCCTTGTTAGATTTACTCAAATTTCACGGACCGACCCTGATTTTGAGACCGACCCAGAATCAAACCCCACTCGGAACTCCACTTTTGGCATCCGTGCTTTCCTCTCTGCCAAATATTGTCCACTCGCTCCCATCGCTTGCAGTCCCGAAGACAGCGGCAGAGGCAGACGCGAGGAAGCGAGAGCTCGAGAACCAGATCAAGAAGCTCGGCGGCAATCCACAGGCAGCCGGAGCCAGCGGCAGCAATGCGCATGGCAAGTGCAAGGGATTAAGAGAAGGAGAGAGAGAGAGAGAGAGAGAGAGTAGGAGGTTAAAATGAACAAGAACAGAGGGAGATAATAGTGAAAGAAGAGAGGGATGAATGGAGGAGAGGAAAAAGAAGAGGGAAGGTACGGATAAGACAAAGAAAAGAGGGAGAGAATAGTGAAAGAGCGAATGGAAACAAGATTTATGGGAACACGAGAGAAATGAGAGAGCGAGAATATAGGGAGTATTGTGCAAGATTCCTTCGTTGATCATATCCTTTATGCCTGATTACCTTAATAAAATTAATTGATCCTTCAAAATTTGTAGAGGTTCTGTTGTTCAGGCATTTAGTTGTAAGTAGGGTTGTGAACTAGAGAATGCCATAAAGTCCTAGTTATTTTTTTCGGCGTGCGAAGCTGAATAAATTTATTATAATTTAGATTTTATCCTTTCAGAAACCACGGCCGCTGCAGCAACGCGAGCACGTTCTTCTTCGTCAGAATCTTCTTCGTCTGGTTCCTCGTCATCCTCTGGCTCATCGAGTGATTCCGACTCAGAGTCAGGTTAGAGGAGATGAAGTCGAGGATACCCAACATGAACGCCCCCCCTTCAGCCCACCCCCCCCCAGCTCCTTTAAAGTTGAACATCTATCTCTATTCCTACTACCTCCCTTCTCCAAGTCCTCAAGACCCAAATGAATGGGCTTCTTCTTTATTCTCGGTGTCCTGACCCTGGGGCGATGGAAAGATGGTGATATGAAACAGAGGACACACGGGAAACGGTGATATGGTGATACGAAGAGGGGGACTGGAAGGAGGGTGGCAGGCAAGTTAGAGAAAGAACCGGAAACTCTCAGAAACATTCGCTTGTCTCTCCGGATTTACAAAGACTAACAGTTGAAACAAGTGATATACTGTTGGTTGCAATTGTTTTATGTTTTGTCAAGATGACATACATTTTATTCCCTCTCTTTGGGAGTGATTCATTGATGAGAGACAACCCATGACGGGTATCCTTTTGCGTGAGCAGACTGAGATGGAGAAGCTCAACCGACCCGACCACTCACCGTCTCGGCGGTGTGAGGAATGACACGAGAAGCAGTACAACCCATCTCCTTCTCTAACTCTCTTGTCTCCCTGAGGCGGGCCCGGGAGGAAGGCAACCCCACCACCACCAGGCAAGGATGTGGTTGCTGTTGTGAACCCCTTTTCTAACCTATAGAACAGCCACACAAATTTTGCCTGTTGTTTTTAATTTTTAATCCCAAATTTTAGTCTGCTTCCCCCCATAGGTGTTGTCTGAAAATGATAAATGGAAAAAAGTGGAAAAAATGTATATGCCGTGCCCTCCTTCCGGGCCCTCCGTCGGTCTCTCTCCCGTTTCCGAGGCTGAAAGGCAGTTTAAAATGACATTGGGGGAAAAGGGGGAGTTTCGGGGGATGAGCGAATTACGTTTAAGGAAGATTAACTTTCATAAACTGCCTTTCAGCTCTGTGTTTCGTCACTCTTTCTATGTCTCTTCCTTTTTCTTGTTTCTTTATCTTTCTACATCTTCTTATAATCAGCATTTTGTTTTATCTTCTAATAATAGAGAACCACCTCCTTCTCCTTATGCTCGATAGCTCTTTCTACTATTTTAGCATCAGATTCTTTTTTTGTCTGCTCTCGATCTCTATTTGATGAGGAATGGTTATCTCATAAGTGGATGGATGTGTATATAGGCCAAGATTTATTCTTGTTCAGTTTAACCTCCTTGAGAATTAATGTTTTTTTTTTCTCTCCTCGTCTTCTTTTTCTCCTCGTCTCATACGTTTTTAAAGCCAAAATAACAATGGCTACTTATAAGATGTTCGCGTTTATGTTGTCTATATTGTATTCTGTCCCAAAAGACATTACTCTATTGCTGCCGATGTTTAAGCAAACTTACTTTTCTTGTTTTGTAATCTTAAAGTGTGGTTTAAAGAAGAAAGCTTACTAATATCCGTATATGTATTTTGTTTCCTTTTTTGCATGCTTAATAATACGTGTTTTCCGTTTATCTATAGCATCCATGATTGTTCTCTCTCTCTCTCTCACACATTTTTTGCTGAGTGTATTCACGGGTTTGTCGATTTCTTACTCTTCTTTTGTCTCTCTCCATCTCTGGACTTAAGTTATTCATGCTCACTATTCCATAAGAAACCCTCAACGAATTGGTTTTTCTTTTTCTTTTACCACTCATGACTGTCTTATTTGAGCTTGCATGGTTTTTTTCTTTGCGAAAGTGCACTCTGTTCATTAAGTACTCTTGTAATATTTTGCATTGCCCATATTTGGAGCTTGTATTTATGCCAGTATCCATATTGTCTTTGTCGAGGCATTAGTTATGAAAAGAAATATTACGATTGTACTACTATTAAGGAAGAAAACATTTCTATGCCTAATTATAACACAGAAAAGACGATTTTTATATTCATTGTATGCTATGCGAGACAGTTGTATTCGTTATTATTAATAACAAGCCAATATAAATAAGCTGGCAGGAATGCTATTTTCTTTTTAAACATTGTAATGCATAGTAAAGCCGGAGAGACAAGCAAGTGTGTGTTTGGTGGGGGCGGTTGTGGAGGAGGGGGGAAATGTGTTCTACTTTTATCAAGGCGAGAGATTAGACGGAAGAAATGTGTACTTTTTTTTTTAGATAATTGATAAATTCAGTAGCGAAAAATAGGTTTTTTTTGGTTAATCTAATCTGTCTGATATGTATTCTGTAAAAAAAAAACAGGAGATGGAGCTTTAGCGTTTCGGTGGGGGTTACTGTAGGATCTGGTAACTTGTGTTGCGGTAGAATTGTGTTGGGTTACTTTTGGGTTGCGGTAAAGTGGTATATTTTTGGTTACGGTAGTCTGGTATATCTTTTGGATTACGGTAGAGTATATTACTGTAGGCGGAGCACGTGTTGACGAGTGGACGTCGTCGGCCAAGACCAAGAAAGCGGCTGCGGCTGCGGCTGCGGCCGCTGCTGCAGCCGCTGCAGCTGCTGCCCAAGCTGCCGCCGCCATCCAGAACGGCAAGGCGCCAGCCGTGGTCACGAATGGCGCAGCAGCAGCTACTCGCCCCGGCGCCGCGCCCACCCTGCCACCGTCGCCCGTGCCAGCAGCTAAGAAGATTGAGGAGAAAAGTTAGTGTGTTACACAATGCAGTATTAAAGATTAGAAAAGTTAGTGTTACGCAATGCAATATTAAAGATTGTGTGAGTACCTATTTAGACTAGACTTTTGCACTCTGATGATGGTGAATCCGAGACGGTTAGTGAGGCGATAAAAAGAAGGGGAAAAAGCTTTAACTTTGGAGGTAGGTTTAATTGTAAGAGGAAGGCACCTTAACTAAATTATGAGACCTATGAATGATTAAAACATATTTATTTTCAAAATGAATGAACTTTAAAAAAAAGCTATTTTAACAGAGATGGAAGAGAAGGCAGCAGCAGCAGCAGCAGCTCCTCCGCCAGCGCCAGCAGCAGCTGCTAGAGCATCACCGCCAGCGCCGCCGATGCCAGTGGCAGCCGTCGCGGCCGTGCCATCACGTCCATCGATGGCAGGTGCGCCACCAACGATGGCGCCGCCTGCCTCAGCCGCCGCCCTCGCAGCCCTCGCGCCGCCTACCACCGGGCAGGGCGTGGCCGCCGTGCTGCAGAGGGAGCGAGCGATGAGGGAGGAGGAGGCAGCAGCGAAAGGAGGAGGACTAGGAGTCGGCAACATTGTACACCAAGGAGCCATGCCCATACATCAGAGTGCCAAGACGGTCGCGCCGGCCGGAATTGGTCAGGGGCTTTTTAATTAATTATTATTGTTGTTATAATATTGGTCTGTTTTGGTCAGTAGTTTTTTTTCTCAATAAAATGAAGTATATTTTTCTGTAGATCATTTTTTGGCTCAAGAATAATGGTAGATATCATTTCATTCCTTATGGGTCTTTAAAAAATGGGAATAAGAATAAGTATTCTATGATTTATTGGAATGGTTGGAAAGATATAAGAAGAAAAAGATATAAGGAGAAAAAGATATGAAGGAAAAGATATAAGGAGAGAGAAAATTTAAAAGTGACTGTTGCAGGTGGCTCGATCCTCGACCAGCTGCTGCCGTCTGCGATGGCAGCAGGGGACGAGAAGAAGAAGGCGGCAGCAGGGGATGCACCCAATGAGGCATTCAATATGTTTAGAAGACAACAGTTGCAGAAGGAAGAGAAGGTGCGTTCGCTTTGATTTCTCGCTCTCTCTATCTCTCTCTCTCTCTCTCTTTTACTCTCTCTCTCTCTGTCTCTCTCTTTCTCTCTCTCTCTCTGTCTCTCTCTCTCTCTGTCTCTCTCTCTCTCTGTCTCTCTCTCTCTCTCTCTCTGTTGCTCTCACTCTCTATGTCCCTCTCTGTTTCCCTTTCAGTCTCTCTCTCTCTCTCTCTCTCTCTCTCTCTCTCTCTTTCTCTCTCTCTCTCTACCTGTACCCCTCTCACCTTTTCGTCTGTTCTCATAAAAAAAAGAAAGTTTACAGAAACGTATGTCAATAAAATATAAAGACAAAAAGAATTTAATGAAAAGAAAAAAATTTTCAGCGCAAGGCGCTGAAGACTGAGGAGGATCGCCGAAGGCGCATGCGAGAGGATGGCGGAGGAGGAGGCACGCCTCAGATGGCGGGAGAGGATGAGGCGGCTAGGATACAGAGACTCAGAGAGGAGGTTAGGGAGAGAGAGAGAGAGAAGAGAGAGATTGGAGACAGAGAAAAGGAGGACAGATAGAGAAAGAGAGGGGAGAGATATGGGAGAGAAAAAGAGAGAGACGATGGATTGTGAAAAGAAGAGAGAAAGAGAGAGAAGTGAGAGAGAGGTAGAATGGAATATATAGGGAGAAGACGAGAAAGAGAGAGAGATAACTATTAGCAACATCTTTCACATTTCCTTTTCCCTCTAGGAGAAGAGGAAGCGTGACTCGCAACTGGCCCACGTCGACATTTCCAGTCAGATGGAGCAGATGGCGAATTTCGAGGCCAACTTTTAAGGAGTTGGGCTAGCAAAGTTCCAGGAATCGCCTCCTGGCAAAATGCCAACTTCACTCACACATATCTTCTCTCCTGCTCATCTCTCCACGCTTTCCCGTTGTTCGGCCAGAGCAGAGCAGCCCCTCCCTGTCCATCCCTAGTTGTTGTAGCCACTTTTATTGTTTTCTTGTTCTTCCCCGCACCCGGAGCGAGTTTCTCTCGACCCGGGTCGGCCAGAACATGTGTAATTTATTCTTCCCTAGCGAACATATAAGCGAAGCAGTCCCCCACCCCCCAATATATCCTTTGTATCCGTTAATATCACTTAAGCCTCCCAGTTGCTACCGTTTAATTCGAGTCCGGTTCCTCTCTCTGTGAAAATGTGTTATTAGTGAAGCAGCAATGAAGAGAGGAGAATTGAGCTTCTTGCCCGCGTTACCCCCACTTTTTGGGGCCTATTAATACCCACGTCCCCTTTTTGGGGCCTATTATCTTCTGATTTGACCTGTTTTTTTAAAGCTCTCTTTCTGGACAATCTACGTCTATCTTCCTAACTCCCTCCTTATGGCAAATATATATATATATATATATATATATATATATATATATATATATATATATGTGGTAATCGGCCTTTCCTCGGGCATTGCTGTCTTACTGTAGGTTGTTCTTCTACCGTAGCCATGTTTTATACCGACCCCCTATCCAACAGGTGGCTTTTTGCATTACATCGTACCTAACTAGAGTAGAGTATTAAGCCCGTGAAAGAAAAGGAAGAAAAACAAAGTGTAACGCAAAACTCTCTCTGCTCACACGTCCAAAATTCACAAAATCTCATAAAAATGTTAAAAAGACGGAAAATGTTGTGAACGTACAGGTCTATCTCTCTCTCTCATTTGTTTCTTCTTGTGTCCGCGTACAATTATTTTAAGTGCACCATATATTTACTCGCTGTCATTTTTAATCTCTCCCCAATTATAAACGTGCACAGAGATATTTTCGTTCTTTTATCATGATGTCACTAATAATAATTTTAGCGGTTAATACATGATATGGGGCCGTCTTCTATTATTTACTTAGCCTTGATTTGCCCCTCTTTTGCGTTGTATGCGAGACGTGTTTTAGTCTAGAATTATGACGAAAATGTTTTTTTTTCTTTGTTCTAAGAGAGTGCGGCAATGTTCTTTTAATCCTTGAACACTGTTTGGCCTACAGTCCGTCTACAGTACTCTAAGCGGAAAGCAAGCTGTCTCCGTCTCCCATGTCTCTCTCCCCTCCCTCTCTCTGTTTCTCTCTCTCCCTCTTTCTCTCTGTCTCTCTCTCTCTTTCTGTCTCTGCCGACTCTCCATCAATCAATTATTCCTCGTCAGATGTCTGGCACTGTTTTTCTCTCTCAGTTTTTAATGGACAGCCCCGCGCATTCTCCCCTCGTATGCTCAAGAATCGTCTTCATCACGGGTTTCATTAGTAGAAGAAAATAAAATGTTTTTTTTCTCCTATCGCTCTCTTTCTCTGTGTGTGTCTCTCTCTCTCTCCGTTATGGTTTGAGCTGTTTTACATGCTTTTCCGCATTGTTTCGCTTCAGTTTCTCTTCCATATGGTTTGTCCGATTTCTTCTCAAAGTGCATTTGAGCTACGAAATACAATTTAAAAGTGAAGGAATTGTGGGTCTTTTGATGAACAACACTAAGGCACTGACTGATTCGTGAAGTATATATATATATATATATATATATATATATATATATATATATATATATATTATATATATATATATATATATATATATATGTATATGATATTTGAGCTAATGAAATCTATCAATCAATCAACTATTCTCGTGCTCCTCCACTTTCTTTGATCGCCAGATCGCCAGTGATTCTTCTCCATATAGCTCGTGCGTGTCTGTTGTCCTATCACAATTCGGCTTCGTGCTTTTGCCCCTTCTCTCTCTCTCTCTCTCTCTTGATTCAAATGTATGAAAAGGCACGTATTATTATTATTATTATTAAATGTTTCTTGCATATCACTTGCATACTTTATTTGGTACACATCTGAGCAAAGTTTGTTAAAGAGACAAGCCCGAAAGGAGGCTACCTGAAAGATGATGAATGGAGAATAGGAGGGGGTAAAAGGCCCAAGGCTGAGGTATGTTTATGGGCGAGAAGCTACAGGATGAGGAAGAAGATGAAGGGATTTGATCTTTGGTTCTGGGTGTGGAGGCCGAATGTGATGTATAATTTGGTTGGGAAGCATGCGCTGCTCCATACAGTAAAACACTTCAGTCGCATAGAAGATTCTGAAGCTCTGAACTGAGCCTTTCAAGGGTTCTTCTTCTTCCTCTTCTTCAGCATTTGAAATATCTTCCTGGAAAGATGATTGGAAGAATTGCGCAAGACTCTAGACTAGTTCAGTTCGATTACGGTAGCAGCCGTTACTGTAGATTTTTTTTCAAGGACGCAGCAGTGCTGTAGATTTACGGGACTCTATGACTTGAAAAGTCATTTGGGAGGATCGAATATCTTCTCAGAGCATCTCTTTTGGAATATTTGGCGGAAACAGAGTTAGATTGAGGAAGAATAGGAAAGTGTGAGAGAGAGAGAGAGAGAGAGAGAGAATGAGGAGAAGGATGAGGGAAGAGGAGGAGGTGGAAGAGAGAGAGAGAGAGAGAGAGAGAGAGAGAGAGAGAGAGAGAGAGAGTGAGACAACGAAGAAAGGCGAGCGAGAGAGAAGAAAGGCCCAATATGAACGACAATTCTTTTGAATCCTATCCCTCGTGTACCCTTTTACGATGTACATCTCATTTTACTAGCAGCTCTCATTCCAAATGGTAAATGGTGATCTGTCAACTTTCATCCTCCAGCCTTTTCTTTAGCTCTCTCTCTCTCTCTCTCTCTCCCTCTCTCTCTCTCTCTCTCTCTCTTTCTCTCTCTCTCTCTCTCTCTCTCTCTCTCCCTTCCCTGTCTGTCACTCTCCCTTTTCACCTTTTTCCTTAACTTTCATCCGATCTTTGGCCTACATATCTTCCTCTGCGCCCTTCCTCGCGCCTGCTTACCAAATCGTACAGCGAGAGAGAGAGAGAGAGAGAGAGAGAGAGTACGAGAGAGAGAGAGAGCTAAAGAGAGAGGGAGAGGGTGATCTCATAGCCACACATCCCTTTTTTTCCTCTTTCCCCTGCCAGCTGCTGACCCTAGCACTGCTCACTCTCTACCACTCTAAACACACCACATCTGGCAAAGATTGGAAACGTGGCAGTATGGCGTTTGATTTTTTAACGATATTTTGGTTTTAGTTGTCAAGCAAATTCTTTCATTTCTCTGTATCATAAGATGCTTTCTTTCTCTCTCACTCTCTCTCCCTCTCTCTCCTTCTCTCTCCCTCTCTCCCTCTCACTTTCTCTCTGCCTCTCTGTCTGTCTCTCTCTCCCTTTCTCTCTCTCTCTCTCTCTCTCTCTCTCTCTCTCTCTCTCGCTCTATTTTTCTTTGCGACGAAGTTTGCCAGCTCCAGCGTTAAGTCTTTTTCATATGTATGCTGCATTTGGACTAACACGATTCGCGCCACAGCTCAACGTGGCAGTGTTCATGATCCATAGAGCTCTCTTTCTCTCACTCTCTCCCTCGTTTTTTCCCTGTCTCTCGCTCTATCTATCTCCATATCCCTCTCCTCTCTCTCTCTTTCTTTCTCTCTCCCTCCCCCTCTCTCTGTCTCTATCTGCACTCTCTCAAATAGGGACTCCCTCCTCTTTGCATAGTCCGCTACTCACTTCTCCAACTCTTTTCGTTAGTGTTGGTGATGATCGGTATAATCTTTTCCTTTCTTTGTCTATGTCTTTTTTTCTCGTTCTCGCACTCCCTTAACTCATTGCCGTTCTCGTCTGCCCTGTCGCAGTTTGTGTGAACCCCCGTCCATCAGAGCCGAAAACGAAAGCGGGGGAACCAGGAAGGAAGAGGGCAGAAGGAAGGAAGGCAGACAGGCAGGATCTCGACACATGTACTCGCCACTGCCAACTGAGCCGCAGGTAATTCCATGCCTGAAAGGGGTCTCTATCCCCTCCCCCCTACCACCCCTCCCCCCCCTACACCAAAGAGGTCTCTCTTCCCACCTAGTTCTCACCTACAAAAATTATTGCGCTCGCAAATTTTTTTTATATTTTAATAATATATGTCTTTTTTTTTCTTTGCGATAGTAGTGATTGAGCCACTTAATGGTATACATATATGCTTGCTTTCCTTTGTGATTGTCTCGAGTCGTCTACCTACCTATATGTATTTACTCTGTCGCTCTCTCTCTCTATCTCTTTCTCTATCTCTCTCTCTCTCTCTCTCTCTCTCTCTCTCTCTCTTCCCTTCATTGATATATGCGTAGTTTGCAAAGACGACTAATGTTGACTGCTGATGCAAAGAATGTTGAGCATATCAGTCATGAGTTTGCAATGTTAACACTGCATGCGAGTTGAATTTCTGACAGAGAGAGAGAGAGAGAGAGAGAGAGAGAGAGAGGAAGAGGGAGAGAGCGTCAGATATAGAAATGGAGACGGAGAGCGGGCAGAGGAAAACATTGATAAGTGCACTGTTTCGACATAGCTGGACTTCACAACCTGGATCCTGCCTTTTCTTCAGCTGTTGGTGTTAGAGGCATGAATATTTGGGAGTTTTATTATTTTATTATTTTATTTATTCCTATATCAAATAATGGGTTGCATATTTAGAGAACAACAAGTTGTAAAAAAAGAATTACAGCATAGAAAACCGATTTTGTTCCTGATTATTATTTTTACGCCTTGGAATTTGTGTGATTAAATTACATGTGTATGAAATGGCTTACAATTGTGCGCTAAACGATTTAATAGATTCTCTCTCTCTCCTCTCTCTCTCTCTTTCTCTCTCTCATCCTCGTTCTCTATCACCTTCTCTCGCTCTCTCATTCTCTCTCTCTATCTCTCTCTCTCTCTCTCTCTCTCTCTCTCTCTCTCTCTGCGCCCTTCTCTTTCCATCTTCCGAAATCAATATTCAATTGCGTTTACTCCATCTCTCTCGAATGGTCACTCATGTTCAATCGTTTCACTTTTTCTCTCTCTCTCTCTCTCGCTGCTCTTTCGCTGTCCGGTGGAAGACTTTTCCTCTCTCTCTCTCTCTCTCTCTGTCTCTGTCTCTCTCTCTCTCTCTCTCTCTCTCTCGTTCTCACTCTCTCGTTCTCGCCATCATATGTTTTTTCTTCTTCTGCGTTTCGATCTCGGCCTCTTTCCTGGACTCCCCCATAAGAATACTTTTCTATTTCGGAGCATCCCCGGCCTAAAGTTCAGCACCAGGCTTACTTCATAACTTATTATATGCTGCTGTATTATATATTTTTTTCAATTCCTTTATTATTTTTTGGTGAGTAGGCTGTTTGGTATTTTATTGGAAATTTTATGATTCTGAGGAGCCTGATTAGGAGTAGAGAATGGTGAGATGGCTGGCAAGTGAGAGGGAGAGAATTATACAGAGAGAACGAGAGAGAGAGAGAGCGAGAGAGAGAGAGAAAGGATAGAGAGCGAGAGAGAGAGAGAGAGAGAGAGGGAGAGACATCGAGATAGAGAGAGAGAGAGAGACAGAGAGAGATTAGGTGACTGCAAAAGACAGCGTGTCAACATGCCCGCAGGCTCCCGCTCGCCTGAAGGCCAGCGCCGCCTGGGCCCTCCTGCCTTGTGGCCCCATGGACAGCCCCCAGATCCCTCCGGTGACAGGAGAGCAAGAGAGCGTCAGAAGCTTCTCTCTGCACAGAGGCCAAGGCCAGGGCAGGCCACAAAAAGTCTGCAGAATCGATAGCGAAAAGGCTCGCACCCTCTCCCTTTCTCTCTCCCTCTCTCTCTCTCTATCTCTCTCTCTCTATCTCTCCCTCTCTCCCACTTCCTACTTTTATCCTCACTTCATCACCACCCACCCTCGTCGCGCCAGAAATAATAGCATTCTTGCGCAATGGACATGTCCACCCTCTGCCTCTTTCTATTTCTTTCTCTCTCTCTCTCTCTCTCTCTACCTCTTTCTCTCTCCCTCTCTCTCTCTCTCAATCTCACAAGAGAGAAAGATCTATCCCTCCCCACCGTTTCCCCGTGTTCCGGACCATTCTAGAGCACTCTCTCTCTCTCTCTCTCTATCTCTCTCTCTCTCTCTCTCTCTCTCTCTCTCTCTCTCTCTCTCCTGGATACACGTGTCACAAATCCCACCAGAGCTGTGTTAATTTATTTTGCGGAAATTGTGAACTTTGTCTTTAGATTGCTTTGCGGCAGCTGAAGGAAGTGTGGTTATAGCAGAACATTTCTTTCTATTCATCATCATGAACTTGGACCTTGGATTGGGAGACTGATTTTGAGACTTTCTCTGGTATCGAGGTGGATTTCAGTGGTTCCATATCAGACCTATTCTCGATTCCCTCACGTGAACTCTTTGCTCTGGCGTGCGATTAGTCACAACGAGAGCAGAATGTGTTAGAGAAGGACTGAAACTGAAATGGGAGATGACGAGAGAGCACGTGAATGGATTGCAGAGAAGATATATGGCTGAGAAGAGAGAGACAGAGAGAGAGAAGGATAGAGAAAGAGAGGGAGAGAGAGAGAGAGCGAGAGAGAGGATAGAGAAAGAGAGGGAGAGAGAGCGAGAGAGAGAGAGAGAGAGAAAGCGAGAGAGACAGAGATAGGTCGGAAGAAAACGGAAGGCGAGAGAAAGAGATAGTGAGAGAAAAATGGAGGGCGAGGGAATTAGAGATAGTGGGAGAGAGAGAGAGAGAGAGAAAGAGAGAATGATGCTACAAAGTGTGACTGCTGAGAATGATCGAGAAGTAGAAATTATTCACGTGAAATTTTGTGTTGTGTCATGCGATAGAGCACTGCTTTACCCGCAGTTTAGGACTTTCCACGGGTCAGATTTTGTGTCAAATTTGTTACTTGCGCAAGGCTTCGGGTGTTTCTTGTATTATTTGTCAAGTTCTAAGGATATTTACGAGTAGCGTGTGCCTTTTTTATATTTCGAATAACTTTTGTTGTTCTGTGTATTTAGTACGCGCCTAGCAATATAACCAACCGTATACCTTTCTTTGCATGACATTTTGGATAGCAGCCATTATACTGGCAAGTGAAATGGTGTACAGGCTCTCGTCATCCATGTAATCCTCTTTTCTACGCTTTCTCCCATGTTCATCATCCATTCTTCTATGCATTATTTCGCTGCTGTTGCTGCTTGGTTGTAATTGGTTACTGGCTCTAGCATTGCTGGCTTTATTGCCTTTATATTGCGACTCATTGGAGAGCGTTGAATGAGCGGGACAGGGCTAAAAGAATCAATTGTTTTATGGGAACAAAATGACAATAAAACAGGAAGGGAATTTTCATGTAAGAGGCTAATAAGCGTTGGAAATAGGTTTGATTAAGCTTATTATGGTCATCTTCGCTTGTGACCTTCTGGATTTATTATTTTGCTGCCTTAAAAAATTACTTTTGAAAAAAAAATTTTTTTGTGCACGTCACGTAAATACGCAATCAATACATGGTTAACGGTGCTCGGGATCACAAAGGTTGTTGAGTAGTGGGTTAGTTGAGTGGAACTTTGGCCGAGCGTGTTTTCTGGCTATTACTCAGTGTATCTTATTTAATTTGAGCAACAACGACCTTAGCCTATCTTATGTAATTCGAGAAAAAAAATTAATTTCTGAAGAAATATCTTCCATAAATTGTGTCTGCGCAATGTTCGTTGACACAATACTTTTCCTACTTTCCCTGCCTTCCAGACTTCCCGTTCTCCACAACGTCTCCACTACAGTGGCGTACACAAAACAAGTGACGAAGAGGCGGGCATTGAGATGACGGTTGGTCCTATTTCATTTGCAACCATGAGACTTTTTGTTATCTTTTAAAAACTTTTGCTCCTTTTTCAAAACAAAACAAAAGTTTGCTTCCCTTTTCATGACCTTTTATCCCCTTTTCTCTCATTATTGCTCACGGAATCCATCCACTATCAGTAATGACGTAAATACGGGGACTTTTACCAACCTTGAGGATTTGCGAACCACTGGGATGCAGAATCAAAAGTTTCTATTGAAAGTGTGAATACAAAAAAAAAATGAACAAGAAAAAGTGTGCTCAAATTACAGCTTACTTTAAATGAACATTTATAATTTCATGGCAATTTTTTATTCGTTTTTTTTGTTGCTTGTTCTAACATTATTCTTTCCATAGAGAGTAATTATTTTACGAATAGAAAAATTAATTTGAACTTTAGGTAAATACTACCTTAAAGGGGTTGTAATTTGAAGAAGAAAGAGAGAAAGATTTATTATTAAAATGAATAATTAATTAAATACATAAATAAATAAATAAATTCCAGGCCTCAACACGCTCGGCATCGTCGACGTCTGGCGCCTCACTCGCATGGCTCTGGCTACTCATCGGCACGTCCCTCCTGCTGTTGGCAGCCGAGGCACGTCAGCATCATCTGCTGGCAGGGGGCGGGGCAGCCGGGCGAAGAGGGCCAGCCAGTCGAGACATGGGCGGGCTCGAGGCGGCCGCGGAGAGGGTCAGTGACGAGGGGGAGGGGGGTCTAGTTATGGTTAGAGAGGGATCTACTTATGGTTAGAGAGGGGTCTACTTGTGGTTAGAGAGGGGTCTGTTTGGCTATTTAGCGAGGGGTACTTAATAGTGCCTTGCAATTAGTATTAATGTAGTTAGTACTATTATGATAAGCGTATATGTGTTTTTATTTTATTTATTTTTTTGCCTCGGCTTCATTTCCTACCATTCTTTTACTTACTATGATATGGCAATAAAATTTTTTTCTTTTTCACTCCAGCTCTCTCTCTCTCTCTCTCTCCCTCTCTCCCTCTCTCTCTCCCTTTCTCTCTCTCTCTCTCCCTCTCTCTCTCTCTCTCTCTCTCTCTCTCCCTATTTCTTGCAGCGTGCCGAGAATCTGCATCGTCTGGACACGATCATCCTGCTGACATACATCTCGGTGCTGGTGGTGATCGTCTTGACGGCATGGCTCTTCAAGCACTGGCGGGCACGATTCGTGCACGAGACGGGACTCACGCTCATTTATGGTTAGAGAGGGAGAGAGGGGAGAGAAAGAGAGAGGAGAGAGAGTGGGATAGAGAGAGAGAGATTCAGAGAAAGAGAGAGAGAGAGAGCAGAGAAAATAAAAAGAGAAAAGAAGGGAGCTTATTATATACTTTATACCCAGCCACACCTCTCTGTCCTTACAATTTGCTGCCATGTGAAATACGCAGAATGCCCTTTCGAAACCACCCCCGATGTGAGGAAAGAGTAGAGGTGGAGGGGGCTTTAGTTGCAAGCTAGGTAATTGGGAGGTGAAATTCCTTTGCATTTGTCTCTCGAAATTGCGCATGCTATAAGTGCTAGTGACAGGAAGGGAATTGTTGTAGAGAGAGAGAGAGAGAGAGAGAAGAGAAAACGAGAGGGAGAGAGAGAGAGAGAAAGAGAATGGTTAGAGTGAGAAGCGGGGTAACCAGTTGAGTGGCAGTTTAAAAATGGGTCCCTTGTCATTTCCAGACTATTGATGCTATCTGCCTAGTATTTTCATAATTTTTACATCTGCCCACTAAGCCCTTGAGTGACACGCCCGATTCTCTGTCTATGGAATGACTGACTACTTTGGTGCTCATTTCCTCCGGCAGGAAAAGGGTACTGATAAGCAAATGGATTGGAGAGAGAGGGAGAGAAGAAGAGACTGATAGAGAAGCGAGAGAAAAGACTTGGTTTTAGATAGTGACTGATTGTGAGAAAGGTAGAGGATGCGAGAGAAGGTGAGAGAAAGAGAGAGAGAGAGAGACATAAAAAGCAATGAAAGAAGAATATCTGGCCGTTCTGGACGGTTCTGCAAATGACAGAAGAGAGGAATGAATGCTGAATTGAAAGGGAAACTAGCTAATCATCCAAAATGTTTGCAAAACGAAATTTTTGGTGAGAAGTCAAGCAATTCACACACTTGTCATATTAATCGTCATTTTGGATTGGAGAAGAAATTCGTCCACTTCTCGTGAGCAGCAAAGGCAGAGAAGGAGAAAGAAGAGAATTTAACAAAAAATTGCTTGGGAATTAAAATGGCACATGTTTAATATTTGTATGAATCATAAGCTACTTAGGTTTGCTATTGAGCTGATTGTGAGGCATACTTTGTTGTCGAAAGCATTGCAATAATAAGCTTTTTGCTTGAGAGGGAATTTACATGTGATTATTCACAATGACATTGATTTGGACCGAGAAAATGTAGCTGATCTGTGAGCTTTATTAAAGAATCACTCCCGCCATTTGAACATAGAAAAAAAAGCTTGTTTGTTTTTCGTTCTCATATTTATGTCCTCTCTCTCTCCTATCTAATACAGTAGCTCTTCAGTTTCATGTTGTATAGTTCTTTCCTATTAAGTTAATTAACTTAAATCCAAAGAAATAAAAGTAATTAACTTAAAGTTAGTTAAAAATAACTCCATATTCCAGGCCTCTTCATCGGCATCGTCCTTCGCTACTTCAACATTGGCCTACTCGAGTCGCAGACACTGGACGTCATCACGAAGAATGACTCACTCGTCTCAGAGCCACCCGACTATCTCAGGTTTTCAGTTTTGTTTTTTTTTTTTAAATTTTTATTTGTTTTTTTTTATGTTAGTTAAATTTTTAAAAAAGTAATCCGGAAAAGTCCTTTTTTGAATACCTTGCTCGCTGTCTACTTAAGTTGTAGATAACGGAGGTTAAAAAAAGGTTTATGTAACGCCTCGATTTTGGCCGTTTTCGGAGCCGTATATATCCGTACACATGAGAATTACTCTCCAGATCTTACTTTAGTTTCCGGCCTTTTTCATCAGTTGGCAATCTCATTAATTTGAAGAAAAAAGACAAGCTATTCTATACATAAAATGTGTCTTGAAGAAAAAGAAGAGATTTTCTATTATTATTATTATTATTATTTTAAACTTGCACAGACTCGAAGTGAAGGGCGACAGCGAGAAGCCGGTGACATTTACGTACGAGCTCATCGAGGGCTTCTTTGCAGACACGGACAAGAAGAAGCATAACGAACAAAAGATTGAGCAGAAGGTATACGGTAGATGGGAGATTGAAGAGGGGGTTACAGTAGGTTACCCAAGAATAGAGTCGATACCAGTTTGGTTTTATGAGTTGAACCCAGATTGGAAAATGGGGCAGATTAAATAGCATGTTATTAGAATAAAAAGATAAAATGGGAATAGAGAGACGAAAAGTATTTTAAAAAAGGGGGAACGAAAAGTAGTTTTTTTTTTTTGTTTCGACACTTTCGTGTATCTGCTTCCACTAAAACCAGTGACTACTGTAGCCATTACCGTATCCTACTTGCAGAGCAGCTTCTCTCCTGAACTCTTCTTCAACATTCTTCTTCCGCCAATCATCTTCAATGCCGGCTACAGTCTCAAGAAGGTTGGCGGAAATAAGTAAATACTATTTTAGCTCTTACATTGTATTCCATTATTTATATTTCATTTGTATTGAAAAACTTAAGAAAAATAGGGCTTTCTTGCAGGAAAACAATTTAAGTAAAAAATTTAATTGAATTAAATCGTTATTTCACTATTTAAGTCATTTTTATTGAGAAAAACAAACTTTTAAATAGGGCTTTATGGCCTACTACAATATTAAAATACCACAATACCGAAAGAGTGAAAACCTTGCCGGTTTCAGCGCAGCTTCTTCCGCAACAGCGGCAGCATCCTCGTCTTTGTGTTCCTGGGCACAACGATCTCGTGTATAGCGACGGCGTATGTTTTATTTTAGTTTTTGTATCTTGAAAATATTTACTTAAGTTATTTTCTTTATAAAAAAAAATAAGAGAATTTACGATCAATCCGATTCACGAAAGGAGAGCACACGGATCTTTTTTCTCTCTTAAATACATATATAGTTTACGTTGGTGGTTTACTGCTGCTGAAATGCACATATCATTATGGACCTAAAGTGATGACCTGATTTTGCCGTTATGTGTGAATCCAATCTAGCTGTACTCAAATGATCTTTCCTTGTCGCTTCCTTCTTCGTCTTCTCCACCTTTCTCTCTCTCTCTCTCTCTCTTTCTCTCTCTCTCTCTCTCTCTCTCTCTTTCTCTCTCTCTCTCTCTCTCTCTCTCTCTCTCTCTCTCTCTCTTTCTCTCTCCCAGTCTCTCTTTGTCTATTTCACTCTCCCGCTCTCTCTCTCTCTCATCTCTCTCTCCTCTCTCTTTCTCTTTCCTTTCTCTTTCTCTCTCTCTCTCTCTCTCAGATGTCTTATGATGGTGCTGACGAAGCTGTTCGGGATGGGCTTCGCCTTCCAGGAGTTGCTCTTCTTCGGCGCACTCATCTCGGCGACAGATCCAAGTGCGTTCCTATATCTTACACTAAAATTATTTTACTAAAAAGTATTACACAAAAAAGTTACACACCTACTAAATAAGTTTATGCGACCACATTTGAATGATTATAACCCTTGAAACGGGATCCTCTCTATCTTGCTCTCTCTCCTTCTTTCTATCTCTCTCTCCATCTTTCTATCTCTCTCTCCATCTCTCTATCTCTCTCCGTCTTTCTATCTCTCTCTCCATCTCTCTATCTCTCTCCTTCCCTCTCTGTCTCTCCCTCTCTCTGTCGCTCTGTCTCTCGCTTTGTCTATGTCTGTGTCTTTCTCTCGCTTTCTTTCTTATGAATCTCTGTCAGCAGCACCAATATCTAAATGCTCTGTGTCGGTGTAGCATATTGGTTGTTTCCTAAGCTTGTCAAGCGAAAGTACTTGGTTCGATTCCCGCTGGAAGCACAAAACGAAAGCAGGGTATGGCCCAACCACCGGCCATAATCCTGTTAGCGTGTGCGAAAGAAACGCGCCCGATGAGCTTTGTGCGGCCTCACCCCTTCCGGCCGCGCAATGACTGACGGCCATCAGAAATTTCTTTTTTTACAAATTTAAATTTGGCGCCAAAATTATATAAATAAATAGTTGGCTTGTTTTGAAGAGATTGTTCTGTTACATAATGACAGTTAAGTTTTGAAAAAGTAAATTTAAGAGATAGAATTAGACAAATAACAAGATTAAGATGTTGTTCTATTATAAAAATGACAGTTACGTCTTAAGAAAGTAAAATTTGAGAATTAGAATTTATAAATAACAAGATTATTATGTTAAATGACTTCTAATTATAAATAAATAAAATGATAATTTCAAGTTATAAATAAATAAAATGACTCCTATCGTTCTTTCAGTCACCGTCCTCGCTGTCTTCAACGAGAAGAACGTCGAAGCGAATCTGTACGCGCTCGTGTTTGGAGAGAGCGCTCTGAATGATGCAGTGGCTATCGTGCTCTCATCGTAAGAGTTTTGTTTTTAAATTTATTTTTAAATTATATTTTTCCAGCCAATTTTTTAAAAGAAGAATTAAACTATTTTATAAGCAAGGAGTGTAAAAAAAAAAAATTTAAAAAATTTTTAAATGCAAACTCCAGATTCTCATTTCAGAACCATCGACTCGTACACAATGACTGGAGACGCCGTCGATCTGTTCGGACTCCTCAACGCGGGAGTCAATTTTGTGCAAGTCTTCTTTGGTTAGTTTCTCTCTCTCTATCCCTCTCTCTCTCTCTCTCTCATATATATATAATATATATATATATATATATATATATATATATATTTATCTATCTCTCTCTCTCTCTCTCTCTCTCTCTCTCTTTATCTGTGTCACCCTCTCTCTGTCTCTCTTCTGTATATCTCTTACTCACTCTGTCTCTCTCTCTCTCTCTCTCTCTCTCTCTCTCTCTCTTTCATCGCTGCGAATCGCCGTGCCCCTCACTAATTTATACGCGCGTAATTTTTTTCGAGTAGGTGAATATGGAACAGGTGGAATTCTGTTTGCACAGCGTCCATTTGAATATGATTTTCAAATTATAGATTCGTTGTCAGATCGTTGTATTGTAGAATGGAAACGTTTTTTTTTGTAATAGTAAAATGCGAAAATTATCTATGTTGTTAACTGAAAATAAAGTAGGAAATTTTTGGAGGAAAGTAAATCTGGAAAAAATTTTAGTTTGAAAATTGAATAAGAATAATATTAATTGTCTCTCTCTTATGTTAGGCTCCCTCCTGCTCGGCTCGGCCATTGGCTGCATGAATGCCCTGCTCACCAAGTTCACCTCCATCGCCGACCATCCAGCACTCGAGGCCGCACTCTTCATTCTCATCTCCTACATCTCATTCCTTGTCGCCGAGATTTGTCATCTCACTGGTGAGAGAGAGAGAGAGAGGAGGGGAGGGAGAGAGAGAGCAAGTGTAACTATGAGAGGGGGCTTCGAGAAAGAAGGAGAGATCAGAAAGGAAGAGAGGGAGAGAGAGAGAGAGAGATAAATAGGGAGATGAGAACGAATGAGTGAGAGAGAGAGAGAGACATTGTCTTTTTCAGTTCCTCTCGATAAAAAAGCTAGTCTCCTCCTTCCAGGAATCGTTGCCGTCCTCTTCTGCGGTATCTGCCAGGCCCACTACACCTTCAACAACCTCTCAGAGGAGTCCCAGCTAACAACCAAGAAGTTCTTCCAGGTATGAGAACTTTTTTATTATTATTTGCGTGTTTAAATATGTTTTTTTTCTTACAATCTCAATAATTATTTAATCATTTTAAATAACAATACTTGGAATATTGGACGTATTGAAGTTGTTTTTTTTCTTGAAAATACTAGCATAATTATTCCTGTGGTTTTCTGTGGCAATATTTTGTGTTAAGGAAAACTGTTTTTGGTTCTGTGTTATTGCAAGCATAATCCGATTCTAACGTAATTTTCTCAACGAGCTTATATTTTAATCAAATTAGATAGATGTAAATAGTACGGATGAAATTTATATGCGAAAAGTCGATATCTCTTTACTCATTCATTTATTCTTACACACCATGTGTGTGCCACATAAATAAATAAAATCAATAATAAATGAATAAGAATAACTATAAATAAGAGTAAATATAATAATAGTAATTAAAATAATAAACACATAAATAAATAAAATCAATCATGCATTAATTTATTTCTTTTCCAGCTAATCAGCTTCCTCTCGGAGAGCTTCATCTTCTGCTACATTGGTACTTCGGTCTTCGTGTCGAGCAACCAGAAATGGGACATTGTCTTCATTCTTCTCGCTCTGGTTGGTTGCCTTTTTGAGATTCTCTGATCAGAAGAATTAATCTGTTTTTCTTCTTCATGTTATCGTCTTAAATCTTTCTGGTTTTCGATGAGAAATTTTTTTTTGGTTTATGTTTCTGACAATGAGCTAGCTCATAAGGGGGAATTTCTAGAGCGCAATTTTTAAGCAGTAAAACTGTTGTAAAAATTTCTTATCATTGTCTTTGGCTAATTACAATGAACATGTTATATATATATATATATATATGTGATATATATATATATCATAATTATGCTTGAATTTATTCTATTAATCCACGTACAGGTGTCGATTACGGTAGCTCGCGCCCTCTACGTCTACCCGCTCTGCCAGCTCATCAACCTGCAACGCAAGCCTGTCATCCCACGGAATTACCAGCATATGATTGTCTTTTCGGGTATGTTCTTGGCCCTTGAAAATGTATGAAAATAACCAGTTATTGATATTGTAGTAAAACTAAATGAGCATCCAAGCCCACCCCCCAGGTGGATCATACAATGTCTTTCTTCTTCTTTTTTTTACAACACGAACGGTGAAGATTACGCCAGCTTTTCCTCTCGCTTTTCCTATTTTATAAAAGACTTATATGAAGTCATGTATGTGTTAAGTCAAGTTTTACCATAGGCAGCCCAGGCACATCAGGAATGCGTGACGGTGCCATTGCATTTGGGTCATAATCGCATGTGTAAACCACGGACGCTGAATATATGTATATTTGTCGAGTAAATACTTTATTTATTTATTTTTTAATTTAAAAAAAAACATGGCAAAGCACTACTAGGTGCTTTTAAAATTTAGGGACAGCCTTAAAGTAGAGTGAGAATGAAGCATAAAAAAATGCAAAGCAGGTTTGTTTTTTTTAATATTTTAATCATTATTTATTTCAGGTCTACGTGGTGCGATGGCATTCGCGCTCGCTGACCGCAACACTGCAACCGAGAATCGACAGGTATACAGTTACTTTATTTGTTTATTGCATTTATTTAATCTACTTTGATCAAGATGATAAACAAAAAGAATGACAGAGAAATAAAGAGAGAGAGAGAGTGAGAGAGAGTGAGAGAGAGACAGAAAATAAATTATTTGCACGCTAGGAAATAAATATTAATACAGTTGGCTTTATGTATATTTATGCTCGCTATAATTACATAAACATTTGATCTCAGGTAATCTGCGCGACAACAGTAGCCATCGTCCTCTTCACTGTTTTCTTCAACGGCGGTCTTGCCTCCTGGATGATCGACTATCTCGGAATTAAGTGAGATCAAATCTTTTCTTGTTCTCTTTGAGAGAAAGATAAATAATTTTTTTATTCACGTAAAAACAATTTTTATTTATTTATTTATTTGTCGGGCCCGAAACCTCGTCTTCCTCCTACATCATTAATTGTTTTGTTTTGAGTATTAATATAAATTAGGAAGCTTTCTTATCAGTGCTGTAAAAGGGTTCGGTACCCAAGTCTGGAGAACGGGAGGTAGACACCAAAAATTCGAAATCGTAAGGCCGGAAAGGTAAACTTTCTGTCATGCCTGAAAGGTGTTCAGCACTCGACTTTTTTAGCACCGTTTCTCATTGAGAAAAGAATTTGTTTTCTTATATAAAAAGAATAAATAGCCAACTTTATTCCAAAAATATACTTTTGTAGAATAAAAATATGCCTTTGTAGACACGGCGCAGCAGCCACTGAAGATGAACGTCTCAATCTGCCCTCTCATGTAAGCAATCAACACTGTTTATTTTTATTTTTCTAAATTGAATTTATTTTTCTTAAGACAAGTTATTCTAATCTCAATACTGTTTATTTTTCTTTTCAAATTGAATTTATTTTTCTTAAGACAATTTATTCTAATCTCAATACTGTTTATTTTTTTCTAATTGAATTTATTTTTCTTAAGACGTTATTCTAAAGTTAACTAAGCTTTTTTAAGTGAAGACGATATAATTCTTACTTCATGCTAAATTTGACATTTTTTTTTCGCTTACACTTCTCAGGGTAAAATAAAAAGGGGGCCACTGCGTTTCTCTGATGATTCAGTCATCATACTCCTAATTATCAACTAATTTGCATAGTTCATTGTTGTTTGAAAAGTTATTGCCTTTTAATTTTATCATGTCAGAGGAGACTTACCGTATCCAATTCTCACAATCGTTTGCAGGACGAACTAGGCGGTGGCTGCGATGACTCGATAGCCCCCTCGCACGTTGGCGGTGTTGACTTTTCCGGGGGCGGCGCCGCTGGCACCTCCTCAACGCCGACCACGCCCGGACACAATCCATGGGACAAGGCGTTCCTGCCACGCAAGTGGTACAACTTCGATGCGAAGTCAGCTTTCTTACTCTTGTGGAGTATTTGGTGGATTTGAGAGGCAGTGAACATGTTTAAGCGTGTACTTAGCCGTTCATATATTTTCTTTGTTTCCCTCCTATTATTACTCTTTCCATCTTTCTCTCTCTCTCTCTCTCCCTCGTTCTCTCTCTCTCTCCCTCGCTCTCTCTCTCTCTCTCTCTCTCTCATGAACGAGTGATAATTATTATGTTTTCGTAAGAAATCTTTTTCCTAACAGAACTCTCTCTGTCTCGATCCTCTCTCTCTCTCTCCCTCTCTCTCTCTCTCTCTCTCCCTTTTCAGCTTCATGAAGCCGCTCCTGACGCACGCGACTCCCTCTCTTCAGCAGACACTCCCTCGTCTGCTGCAACCGCTCGCCGTCCTGCTGACATCAGAGCGACAGGCCGAAGTGAGTCGAACAGCCGGCTTCGGCTCCGGCAACACCGGATTCGGCGCCAACACACATGAAACAGCCTTCCCGCCACCAGATAGCTGCTAGAAACTAACCCCCGATTTAAGCTCCGCCCACCCGTCCACACTTTTCTTTCTTTAAGAGAAATAGGGCGCTTTTATGCAGAAGGAAATTTTTTCTATCTCTCTTACTTTGCTTCTCTCTCTCTCTCTCTCTCCTTCTATCTCCCTCTCTCTCTCTCTCTCTCTCTCTTTCTCCAGCTGTCTCGAAGCCGATTTCTATTTGCTTCCTTTTAAGCTTATCAACGTCTGATGTTTTCAGCTTCGCATTCTCTTCCTTCCTGGCACAATGAATTTCCATGTTTGGCACTCTGAAAAATCGGCTACATAATCGCAAATAATACTTACGCAAATACTGCTTATATTGTCCACCACAATGATCTTTAATGGTTTTGTTGTATCCTGTATTCTCCCCTTCCTCCCTTCTCCCCGGTGAAAATGTGGCGAAAATGTGGCCACTCCTCGAGGTTTTCGCGATTCTCCGTGTGCAGCAAGTTGAAACAAGTTCCAAGCTCCTGTGATGAAACAACTACTTCGTCTGCGCTTTAAAAACATGTTATTTTTTAAATACTTAACGGAGAAGTTCTCTGAATCGCCTTTTGTATTATCTGCTTCCCGCGCTTCTTGTTATTCTTTTTTAATGCAAGGAAAGGCAAGCGAAAATCCGACCCTCCCAGAAGCTATTACCATGGACTCGTCCGCTCTAACTGATTTGAAGACCAGTCAACAACAATTGTGTAGCTCTTCCTTCTACTCTTTTGTGGTGTAGTTGCCCGGGAGATTGGTTCCCCAATCATAATACTATTTCTATAGTGCCCCACCTTCCATTTCTGGGTACCCACTCCCATTTTTAGTGCCACCGTACCCCTCTCCCATTTTTTAGTGCCACCGTTAGTCTGTCTCCTCTCCGTTTGCAGTGCCGTGACCTGCTGTGCCCCGCGGTGCGTACGGTCCATCCACCTCAACCCAAGTCCTCCTTCTCCTCACGTTTCCGCTACGATTCCGACTCGGAGACTTGCCGCTACGACGATGCTACCGAGCAACTCCTCAACTAGGCGCCCGGGATTACGGTAGCCAACTGGGCCGTTAATTAGGGTAGACAATACCGTAAACCCAGAGATTACGGTATCCAATACCGTAAACCCAGGGATTACGGTAGGCATTTTGGTGTGGACTAGTGCGGTAGCTATTCGAGAGGATTGTTTCGGTAGATGACCCAGAATTTTAAGCTTACAAAACATTTTTAGTGAGAAGTAACTCCAGACCCACTTCTAGAAATTCATGTAATTATGGGGGTTAGATGACCCAGAATTTTAGAGCTTACAAAAGGTTTAAGTGAGAATTAAAATGCTCAAATATGAGCGCTCTGTTTCCCGTGATATATTAGTAACTCTAGATCCACTTCTAGAAATCGCTGTAATTGTGGGAGGGGGTTAATACGTGGAGCTCAGACGCGCTACACTGCTTGCTTGCAAACGGGAGAGACAGACTTGCTGTGCATTTTTCCTCCTTTACGAGTTGTTGACCATTTGGCCTGGTTTTAGTGTACGAAGCCTTACTAGGATATATCAGTAACCGCTTCGCAGTTTGTGGTTTTTTGCTATTCGGAGAGGAAAGAATGCTACCATAAATGAAGAAAAAATTGTCAGTCTACTTTTAGCATTCTTTTCTCTGTAGGTATATTCTCTAATAAGAAAGTATATTTTTACCGAATAAAACACGCTTCTTTCATTCTTTTGTCTCCTTTTGTTTGGCTGGTAACTCTCGCCGTCTCGCCGTGTGACCTTTACAAGATTATTCCATTAGTTCCGTTCAACCACCCCCTGGCCCGGGTCAGTCCAAGTCATTTCCAACTCTCTCTCTCTCTCTCTCTCTCTCTCTCTCTCTCTTTCTCTCTCTCTCTTTCTCTCTCTCCCTCTCTCTCTCTTCATTTCGATTGTTTTGTTTATAAAATCTGTGATTAACACTTGTCTTCCGTGAAGATTCCTGCTTTGTTTCCTCTTTATTTCTCCAGATAGCCCACTGAGCCTGTCCTTTCCTAATAAAATTCTTTACTTATCTCAAACATGTCCAATCTCGGATTTTGACTATCTATTTTAATTGGTACTCCCTGTGTTGACTGACTCTTTAAACTCTCTCAACTCCCTGTGTTCTTTCCCCAATCGGTGAACTCTTTCCTGTATCTGTCTGTTCTATTTATTTCCGTTGTATAGTCCATTTTTGGTTGCAGACCAATAAAGATGAGCCTTGAATTCTGCCTGACGTAATGAAGCATAAATACTCTGCTTACATCTTAAAAATCGCTACAATACTATGGATTCGTTTCGTCAAAAAGATTCCAGTCAAACGTTTATCTTTATTGCTACTTCCAGATCTGACAACATTAAACGACAAACATGTAAGATTTGGAATCATTACACAGACAGGCTACAACAGGAATTCTTTGGCCTTCACATGAATTATTCGACTTCATAGAACAGAGAGACAGATTCGGTGACCAGGAATAAGGAAAAAAACGGGGAAAAAGGACTTCAATACGACATGAGGTAATTTGCATCATTTTCGGTGCGTTTAGTCAAGAGTGAATGCAGCAAAAAAAAACTGGGTTTCAATCCCTAAAAGAAAGCTCTAGGAACGCCTTCTTAAGATATATGTCATTTAAACTCACAACACGTGATAAATAAAATTACCGAATTAGAATTAAAATTAAAAGTACGGTAGTACCAACAAGATTAGAACATTAGAAATTAGGAGGAACATTAGATAGAAGACTGACCTGGATTCATAGAAAGAAATAGATATCATGGTAATGCCAAACTACAGTAATCTGTCGAGTTAAAAGTTACAGTATACTGTTAGAGGGGCTACTTGCGGATCTTCTCCCAGTACGGCAGTACAAAGTGCATCACACTGCGTTTGAATTCGGTTGCCTGCAATTACTAATTTAATACTAGTTTACAAATGAAAAAGTAATGAAAAATGAGTGAGAGAGAGGCAGAGCGAGAGAGAGAGAGAGAGCGACAGAGAGAGAGAGAGATATTGAGAGAGAAAAGGAAGAGAGAGAGAGAAAGAGAAATATAGTAAATTAAAGAAACACACCAGAATCGGCAGCTTCTTGTGTGCGTCAAAGTGATAAGCAATGGCCGCGATGACCGTGACGTAGAGGATGCAGATCAGCCAAGGGAGAATGCAGCCGAGCAGCGGGTGATCTTCCTGGGAAAATTAAACAATAAAAATAATAGTATAATATGTTTAAAAATAATAAAACAATCATTCATTCAAATAAAATTAAAAATAACAATAAACTGTTTGAAAGGTAAGATTATCTGTGGCTGCTGAAAAGGGGAATGGATAAGAAACCAAAGATTCTTGTTGTTGGAACATCGAGAAATGACGTCTACAAAACAGTTGCTGGAATACTATAATAAACAACAACTTTTCATGACCTCCTCTATCCACGTACCAATAAAACTAGAATTTTTGGCTTTCACCGTTTCTGACCATTCTCTGGTGGAGACCACTAACATAACTGGGGGAAAATAAATTCTAAATAAATATTTTAAAAAAAACCTTCATAGTCCCAAGGAAAGAGCTGATCTTCGCGCGAGGGCCAGCTGCCGATGCCTGAAAATTGAATGGAGCTTTTCATACAAATACTGTACCATCCCTCAGGAGTATTGTACAACCCAATACTAATTATACTTGTTTTAATTAATTTTATTTAACATTTCAATTTAAATAATTAATTCAAAACTGTGCAATTAAAATTAATTAATGTAAAAAAAAACACACCACATGCATATCATAGTGAATTAATTAAATTTCTTTTAAGTTAATTTAATTTACAATATCTATATAAATAATTAAGTCAAAACTGAAATAAAAATTAATTTAATTTAACAAACACACCACCTTCCCATGATGGTGACCATTTGCTGTCCCGTTGAGTGCTCCGTTGACTCCTCCTCCATTCTCACTGCCGTACTTGGCAACGCGTGCACTGCGTCTGAAAAAAGAAAAAAGGTATTCATATTATTTCTAGCAATTTTGAAATGCACTGTTTAATAGAAGAATGAAGAGGTCTCGCGCCTTTCATCTAAAACTAGTACTCTTATGACTCGTTTGTCTTAATTATAGAAAATGGAATTGAAGGAAGGGTACTGAAAGAGAGAGAGAGAGAGAGAGAGAGAGAAAGAGAGAAAGAGAGAGAGAGAGAGAGAGCGAAAGAGAGAGAGAGAGAGAGAGTTCGTCAGAGCCATTACAATATTCAGCAGTCATCTTTCCTGTCCTCCTCCATTAAAAATATACCTATTTTGTAATTTTCAAATGTTCATATTTACCTATCAGAAGAATGGTTATTGAAACAGACTCCAGCATATAAAGAATTATTTAAGGAAATTTATCATCAATTTTTTCATTATTAAATATTTTTTATTTATTTTAGAGCCTCATCAAGAGGTGCACGAACGGCCTGTGCGGTCAAGTCAGTCATAAAGAAGATGGGAGGCAATGCAAACCACATGCGTAAACACTCCAACGAATTGCAAGATTGCTATTTTGCTTTTTTGCCTTACCTCCTAGTAGCAAAGAACGAAAGTCAGACTTCGCACATCTGGAGAGTGATGGAATGAGCGAGATAGCAACAGAGAGAGAGAGAGAATTAGAGAGAGAGAGAGGAGGAAGTGATTCGAGAGAGAGGGAGCGAGAGGAGAAAGAGAGAGAAAGGGAGATTAATAGGCAAGAGCAAAGAGGATGAAAGAGATAGAGAGAGAGAGAGAGACAGAGAAAGAAAAACATGTAGCGAAAGAAAGAGGTAGAGAGACAGAGCGAGGGAGAGAAAGACATATAGCGAAAGAAAGAGACAGAGATAGTGAGAGAGTGTGTGCGAGAGAGAAAGAGAGAGAGAGAGCCTTCTCCCACCTGACAGTGGCCGTTCCATTGCCATTGAGCAGTGCGCTCACTCCGTTGCTGGCCGCCTTCTCGTCTCTCTCTCCATTCTGCTGGCTGGCCACATGCAGAGCCGCTGCGAGTGGAAGACGAGGAGTGGTGCCGATCTGGAAAGGGGGGCCTTTAATTAGGTTATGGAGTTAATTAGTGGAAGTTGGGGGGGAGGGATAATATGAGGGGGAAGGGGAAATTGTGTGGTGGATGGATTGAAGGGGGGAGATTATCAAACCTAGTCGGGATCACGATATTGAGATGATAAGATAGTGAATATACCGTAAATATACATGATATAAAGCAGAGCAAATAATAGGCCACTAGGTATATCAAAGCAATGATAACTCATTTGCTATCTTTCTAATGAGGCATGCCTTTCTATCTTATAGACATAATTATTTTCTGTCTTCTATTTCTCTCTCTCTTTCAATCTCTCTCCCTATTTTCCCTCTCTCTCTCTCTCATACTTTCCATTCTCCTTTCTCTTCCCCAATTCTTTCTCTCCATTTCTATTCCCCAATTATCTCTCTCTCCCTCTCGCTCTCTCTCTCTCTCTCTCTCTCTCTCTCTCTCTGCTAACCTTCTTCCTGCCAGCACTTCGACTGCGTCCACGCGACTTGGATCTCGGCTTCTTATCCGTGCTTGACTCGGACTGAGATGGAGTCTTCGCTTCGGCCACCACGGCCATCTTGCTAAACGTCTGCAATGAGAGAACAGATTAAGAAAGAGAGAGAGAGAGAAAGAGAGAGAGAGATTGAGAGAGAGAGAGGAAGTGCGATTGAGGCAGAGAAAGGGAGATAGAGAGAGAGGGAGAGAGAGAGGGAGAGAGAGAGAAATAAAAGAAATATAGATGGGGGGGGGGGGTGCGAGATAGGCAAAGAGAGAGGAGGTAGCAGTAAAGATTCTTGCAAAAATGGGGAGAGAAAAAACTGTGATCCCGAAAAAAACCCAAGAGCTATTGATTGACGGAGACGTTGTACGATCAATGATAGTACACATTTCTTATCAAGTGATGAATCAAGCCCCGGCCGGGCCTGTTGGCGGTGACTGTGTGAAAGAAAACGAATATGGCCCAAACGATAGTTAAGATAGAAAGAGAGTGAGAGAGTGGAGAGAGAGAGGCAGATAAGAAGAGAGAGAGAGACCTAAGGAAAGTACCAAATGAGAATGAGAGAGAGAGACAGAGAGTCAGATATGAAGAGAGAGAGACAGAGAGAAGAGAGAGAGAGTAAGATAGTCAGGGACAGGCAGAGAGAGAGAGAGAGAGAGAGAGAGAGAGAGAGAGATGCAAAGCATCCGGCAGACGGCTCATTAGTGGCCAGAGAAGATGTGGGAAGAGGAATCGTTTGGGGGGGGGGGGGTTCAGACAGAATTTCCCATCTTCTCTTCCTATCGCTCTAGTGGACATTAGTACTAGCAGGAGGGCATATTATGGCCAATAATCCTTGACGATATGCACGTAGACAACAAAAACTTCCCAATATGCACGAATACTATGAAAATTCCAAATTATAGCTGCATGGCAAGCTGTGATCAACAAAAGGCTCTTTAATGAAATCCACGGGGTTGGAGGCTAAAGATTTTTGGAATGCTAATGAGCTTAGAATTATCAGATTCCTGAGGATTGCAAACAATGATAAAGTCTTATGTAGATGCAAGAGCGAACCGAACATACACAAATATAACAAGGTGATCATGAGGATGAACTAAAGGGAGAAAGAGAGAGAGAGCACGAGAGCGAGCGAGAGAGAGAAAGAGAGAGAGAGAGAGAGCAGAGAAGAAGTCATCGGCATTGTTCATGGACCTTGAATAATGAGTAAGACAGAAATAAGAAAGGGAAACTGAGGATGAGGTAGTACTAAGTTTGAGGAGAGCGAGGAAGAATCAGAGAACAATGGTGAGGGTGAGATAGTACTACGGTTAAGGAGAGTGATGAAGAATCAGAGAAATATCCTTCTCTCTCGGACAGACTGTCTCTGCGGACAAGGAGGAAGATGTGTTGAGTGGAAGAGTAGGCGAAAATCGTGTAGTCGCCTCTCTCTGGCCTGACTGCTACTACGGGCAATGTTTATTTAGCTAGTGGAAGCGGAAGCATACGAACTGTCAGCTAACTTAGTGAGTGTGAGAGAGAGAGGGAGAGAAAGAGAGAGCGGTTAGAGAGCCAGAGAGAGAGAGGAAGAGCGAGAGGGAGTAGGAGAGTGAGAGAGAGAGAGAGAGAGAGAAAGAGAGCGATATAAGGCAAGTAATGAGAGAAACGGCGTAGTATCATTGGAATTGGAAGGGAAGCTAAAAACAAATCTACAATCGTAAGAGGTATCCACGTGGGGATAAAATGGCAATTGTAGTAAGGAAACAGCTAGTAAATTTCATTGATTGAATCGCTATCAAAGAACAAGCAATCACATGGGATTATTAATCTTTATGCTTCGCAAATCCTGCGGGCTTTCCTGCTGCAATAATTAAGCAATAACTTCACTAATTAAGTCGCTTAATTAAAACTTCCATATAGAGCTCGTGTAACGGCAATGATAAGAAGTTACTTATTGAAAAGTGCTTAAAAAACAAATTTAGTTTTTTTTTCGTGAATAGCGATGAGGGGTTGAGATGGGGCAGGAAAGGACAGCAGATGGGGGGAGGGGGTAAATGACAACGAATTCTGACGCGTTCGTGACATGGCAAAAGTGCGGAGAAAGTGCGTGGAACTGAGAATGTACTTAGCTATATGTCGGCTTAGGGGCAGATAGAGAGGGAGATTGAGAGAGAGAGAGAGAGAGAGAGAGAGAGAGAGAGAGCGGAAGAGAGGGAAGAGAGATAGAGTAAGGAAAAGTCACAGAGAGACAGAGGCAGGGAGAGAGAGAGAGAGAGGGAGAGAGAGATAGGGAAATAGAGAGAGAGAGAGAGACAGAGAGAGAGAGACAGACAGACAGAGGGAGAGAGAGAAGAAATCGAGCTACCTTCTTCCACAAAGTCATAAGTATTACAATCAACGCTAGCCTGGTTGAGTGGAAAACTAGAGGAAACTGGGTAGTAAATGGACAGACAGGCAAGGCAAGAATTGGGGGGGGGGGGAGAAACAGCAGCTGCTACTTGGTAGACAATAAGCAAGAGAGTTGGATCGAGATGGTCAGAGAGAGAGGACACAGAGAGAGAGAGAAGAGATAGAGATTAAGAGAAAAGAAAGAGAGAATAGAGAAAGAGAGGCAGCAGAAGATATAAGAGACAGGGGTATTAATATGGAGTCTCCACGATAGTAGAATGGTGGTGTAAGGAAGGTCAAATCGTCTGTGAGAGAGCAGGAGATGGGGAGAAAAAGAGAGAGAATGTGGGAGAGACCATGGAGAGATAGAGAGAGACAGAGAGAAAGAGACACACAGAGAAAGAGAGAGAAAGAGCGAGAGAGAGAGAGAGAGAGAGAATGCGAAAGAGAGAGCAGTTGATGCTAGAGCGGAACGAGATGGCAGATTGCCAGGATAAAAGGGGACGGGAATGACTAGCGAGAGAGGTTCACATAGGCCGGCCTGCCAGCCACGGATGTCCACTGTAGCATGAATGGCTCGGAGGGTGGTGACCTCGGGACGGAGAGAGAAAGAGAGAGAGAGAGAGAGAGAGAGAGAGAGAGGGAGGGAGGGTGAAAAGAGAAAAAGAGAAGAAGGGATAAAGTGAGAATTAGAGGCGACAGAGAGAAGTACACAGCGAGATATAAAGAAAGAGAGAAAAAGAAGGAAAAGGGAAGGCGAGAGAAAGAGAGAGAAAGGGAGAAAGAGTAAGAGAGGAAGAGTGAGAGAGAGAGAGAGAGAGAGAAAGCAGTAGTGACCATTAGGCGTACCGGGGCATAAACACTTCTCCAAGTCTCCGCCAAATGAGAGGGGGGGGGGATGCGCAGGGGCGGTGAAGTGAATGTAGCTCATCGATTAGAAAGGGGTTTAGGGATATCACAGAAAAGAGAGAGAGAGAGAGAGAGAGAGAGAGAGAGAGAGAGTTCTGTACCTTCTCTCTAATCAGATATGAGATATATAAATATATATATATATATATATATATATATATATATATATATATATATATATAAGAGATGTATACTAGAATGGAATGACTATGCTCCTGTAACACCTATTCAGAACGAAGGTTATGTAATATGGAAAATATTCTAGAGGAAACTACCTTGTCAAGCGTGGAGGCTAGAAAGCGGGGCTGGCTCTTAGGAATGCTATAAATAGAAGCCTTTTGTATGGTCGAAAGCCATAAGGAAAATAGAGGTTACAATAAGTACCTATCCGAATATATTAAAGGAGTATAACTGGGGCCCAAAGGGGAATGGGGAGATGAGGGGGGGGGGGGGGGGGAGCTGACAATGAGTGCAACAACTTATTTGCTTTAAAAAAGAAGGGACAAATATACCGTGGCCTAACATTGGGGCCCAAAAGAGTAAGGGGGGGGGGGGGGGTAAACTGACCGGTGCCTCTGATCCGGCTCTCTTGCGCGGTCGGCCACGTGGCAGCTTCTGCTGCTGCTGCGCGGTAGCTGGACGGTAGAGGGCCAGCTGGCTCTTGCTAGGTTCGGCATCCGACATTGAGGATTGCAGCTGAGGAAATAAGGGGAATATATTAAAAAAAAGACATATATATATATAACTTTTCAGCGAATAAATAAGAGTTTTTTTATTTATTTATAAAATAAAAGTTTAATTATTATTTTGCATAAGCCAAGGTCCCTTTATTCGCCCAAAAAAATGTTAGTCACTGACAATTAGGAACTTACCATTAAGTTTAATTTTTAATCATTTTTTATTATAATATTTTTTATATTAAATAATAAAATAAAGAAAGCAAAAAACAAACGATTGGGTGTGCACTGCGCAGCATGGGCAGACGTGACTTCTGCACCGGAGTGAAGTACTGCGAGCCCTAAAATAATGAAAAAGTAAACCACTTACTTTGAGTGGCAAAAACATATATATGGAATAAAAACGATAATTTATTTACTTAGATTGTTATATAAATCAATCTTTTTTGCGGAATTAAAAAGATAAAGTATTTACTTATGATTAAATAGTTAGATAGATATAAAGTTATCGATATTGACAATAACTACTGCTGCAGGAAGTTAATGACAATTAAAACGGTAGCCAAGATTTAAAAAAGTGTGGGAAAGACCAGCAGTATATAATGAAGATGACTTCCCAAAAAAATATAGCTGTGTTAAAGTTGTAGGAAAAGCATAACATTAAAAAGTCAATAAAATGAAATTGAGAACGCAAGGAAAGGTTTCTTCTTACATATTGTGTATACTTTTTCTTCAACACGTGTAAATCATGCGAAAGAAAAACCAAGTAGATATTTTAGGTATTAATATTTACCTAATAATCATTAGTGGTGAATAAGGAAAGTGTAAGTCTAATCTCATAAGTAAATCCACAAACCTGCAAGGAGCTGTTGGGTAATAATAATATTATTCGCCATATGTAGTTATTAATGGTAAGTAAGTAAACTGTAAGTGTCGTAGCTTAAAAGCCTACTGCCTAGGCAAATTATCAGTCATCCTTCCTTGTTAATAAAACCGTGAGTAAGCGACATATAATTGAAAATATTAGCAATATTTAACATGAATTAACATTTTCCGCAGTCCAAGCACTCATCCTTCCTCCTCGGTTTTTGGGCGCCAGTTTTGAAGGTATGGCAAGTGTTGAAAGTGTAAGTCCACAAACCTGCAAGGAGTTGTCGGTGCTCGTACTGCTCAGGAGACGCGAGCTGCGACGCAGAGTGGGCACCGACTGGACAGCGTCGTCGTCGTCGTCGTCGATGGCATCGACCAGCTCGGACCGCTTACCAAGCGAGGAATTCGACGAAGACATTACCGGAGATCTTCTGAGGCTACATTGTATATAAGTAACGAATATCGTTTAAAGAAAGTGTGAAAAAGCGAGCTAAAATGCATCAGTTTTAAGCAAGTTTTCAAATGCATTCTAATAGTAAGGATAATCTGGAGCTTTCATGCGAGCTAAAGTGCATAGTTTTAGCTAGCTGATAAACGAATTCCAAGGAAAGATCAGGTTCTTTTAAGCGTGCGAAAATGCATCGTTTAAAGAAAGTTGACAAATGAACTATAAGGAAGGACCTAGACCTTTTAAGCGAGCTAAAATATATCGTTTTAAGCAAGTTGTCGAATGAATTCTAAGGAAACAGCACCAAGAGCCTAGAAATACGAAGAAAGCAACGTATCAACCAGCAAGATATCAACAAATGCAAGTTTCGTATCAATTAAAAAAAAGGTGAAGTTGGCCTTTGCAATAGGGGAAGGCGCAAGTTCTGTCGTGTTTCTAAGGAAATAAGCCTGCGTCTAATAGCAAGAAGGCAACTGGGTGCTATCCTAGTTGGGGGGGTCAAAATATTTTCATTGTTCAATCTACCACAAATCATGCACACAAGGGTTTTAGGCCATGGGGAACACGAATATAAGTTTGAATTTGCATAGTGTTTCCATTTAACAAAGTTGCAGTACTGCAAATTTTTCTCCTTCTTTACATCTAAATTCCAGCGCTAAGGAGTTGTCAGAGCTGCCAAACACTAATGTATTGTCAATTCAGCACTAATGAATATAGATAATGCGAAAAGAACGTAACAGTCGAGTTTGGCAGGTCTGAAAACCCCTTGGAGCACCATCTTTGATGAAAACGAGCAAAACAGATGTTAAGTAAAGTACTGTAACTCTGTTAAATGACAAAATAATACAAAATGAGCATTATATTCGTGTTCCCCATGGCTTAAAACCCCCCTGTCCACGATTTCCGTTAGATTAGAAAAAAAATTTTTTTTGACCCCCCAACTAGGATAGCACCGGCAACTGCATAATCTACATAATACTTCATTAATCAACAACGAATGCAATATAAATAGGAAAGCACACGAAAAAGAACCCCGGGCCTAAAAAATTTAAATGAATTTTAAGAGAGCTGAACTCGCGCCATAAAAATTAGTACGTAAAGTTCACTCACTATATATACATTACACACCAATTGGTGTCATAACAGCGCACCTCTGCTTTCTATCTGATATTATTATTGGTTATATTTTGTCGTTTCTTTTCACCTTACTATTAGGATAACTAATAATGTTTTTTTTTGCTCTGCTGAATGTATTATACGGGTGCTTGTATTTGTCCGACTATGACGGGCTTTTCCTCTTTGTTTCCCAATGTCCTATCTCGGCTGATCTCGCTGATTGTGAGAGACCATATTACGACGCGACTTAAGCTTTGTCAAATAAGGAAAGCATGTGTGATACTTTTCTCTCTCTCTTTTATCTTCGTCTTCTCTTTCCCTCTCTCTCCCTCATACGATAACTCTCTTGCCTCTCTCTCTCCCTTTCTCTCCCTCCCTCGCTTTCTCTTTCTCCCCTTCTGGCATTCTACTCCTTTCTCTCTTTCTGTGCCGGCGGCGGGAGAGGCGGGGGAAAGGGGGCATAGGCTCCTCCCAAGTTGACTGGGCGGCGGTCCTTCTCTCTCTTCCCTTCTACTTCTTCCGCTGAACATCGTGTCAATTCGTTGCTTGCATTTCTTGTGCTGCTTATTGTTGTCGCTTCATAAACCAATTACTTGTATTGTTGTGTAAGAGGAACAGAAGAAGGACCCAGGCACGAATTGATAGAGACGAAAGATGGGAGCGAGAGAATGAGATAGGGAGGAAGAGAGAACGCGAGAGAGATTGAGAGAGAGAAAGAAAGAAAGAAGGAAAAAAGAGAGAGAGAAACAGAAAGAGAAAGAGAGAAGAAGAGAGCGCGAGAGAATGGGAGAGAGAATGGGAGAGAGAGATAGGATTCCGCTTCGCGCTCCATCGAACGATCGATCGTCTCATCAAAGAGGCGCAACTGATTGATAACCACTCCAAGGGCGGCTGCCATATAGCCTAAGGAAGAGATACAGAAGCAGGTCTGATATGTACACAGCGAGGGGGTGAGTGTGATAAGGCAAAGATGGAGGGGGAAGGGGGGGGGTTGCGGAAAGTGAGAAGAACAACAAGCGGTGAACCGAGTGGGCGATCTGATGCTTACTACTCCTTCTCCAAAAGTCGTCACGCTTCGTTCTCTCTCTCTCTCTCTCTCTCTCCTTCTGTCTGCCTCTCTATCTCTCCCTCTGTATCCACTACTCTCTTGTCACAACGCCCAAACAATTTCCACATTCGCGCGCTTGTTTGACTTTACTGCTTACATAAAATGTTCTATAAGCGTGCCATCCTTTGAGCTGCAAGCATTTTTGGGCCAAAAAAAAAGAGAGAAGGAAAGTGCCAAAAGTTTCATATTATAAAATGAAGGGGTTTACTTCTCTCCTCGATATTAATCTGTTTCATTCACTCATTTCCTCTCTCTCTCCTTCTGTCTCTTGCACTCCTTTAGATGTGTTCAACCCTAACCTTTGTATACAAATATTTTCATAAATCTTCCACTTTCATCATCATGTTGTATTGGAGTCATATCACAGAAGATATGTGTATGTTATTAGTGTACCGTACTCCTTTCCCTTTGTGTCGTCGTGACGGGTCGCCCTACCCGAGATCGAAGTTAATATTCAATAAATTAAGAAGAAGAAGAAGTCTCACATCAAATATAAAAAAAGAGTGGAGTTAACCTTTAAGATGAGGAAAAGCTCAATTTTCCTGTTCGGAAGCACATAAGGCTAATGGTAAACAATAATCTGAGTGTAATAATTGCCAATCTTTTTCTTCGACTATGCTGAAGTTGAAAAGCAAAGAGCGTTCTGCTAACTTGCTCTGTGATAGTACCCTTGTACAAAGGAAATCCAGGTGTATTGGTTCTCTTTTGCTTCTTTGTTTAGATTCTTCTTGAATCCGCGTGCGTAATTTTCAAAGAGTAAGGATGATTGAGGCTTGTCTTTTCTCTTTTCTTTTCTCTTTTCTCAAGTCTACATTCACGAACACGACTTCCAGTGTTTACGTGTGCCATTCATTTCCATTTAAGAGAGCCTTTCTGTAAGGATCGAGGAGCGCCTGCCCCGAGGAATTTTGTTTAGTATAGCGTTGTAAACTTTATGAGGGATGTATCCCTTGTTCATAACGAAGTCTACGCGGTCAGAAAGTTTAGAAAATTTTTTTCACTTAGATATAAGTCGTAATGTTATCTAACCATATCTAACGTTATACTTAATATTTCTCAATATTCTTTTCAATGTTCGATTCCTTGTCGAAAACTACACAAAAACGTCCCAGATGACCATTTTCGAAAAATAAAATTTTTTATGACTTTTGGTCAATTGAATTTTTTGAAAACTGGTTTTCAGGCATTAACTTTTTTGTTTGGCATGCATTTCAAAAAACCGAATCATCCATAAGAAAGAGCAGGAAAAAAGTCACCTAATATGTCTTTACGACGAAAAATCTCGGATACTTTTTTGGGTATCTGCATTTGAATATGGGTTTCTGAGCAAATTTGGCTTTGGCTGCAAACCATAATTTCTTTCAAAGTTCATCAATTTTAAAACGGAATAGTCCATTCGATGTAATTTTTTATCCTCTTTAAAATGGTATATACTTTGTATGCAAAAGAAATTAGTCTAAAGGCCTAAAATTGACTTTTTGTGTTTTTGGATAAAATCCGGTGTTAAAATACTCATTCTTTGGATTATTAATGGAGCATATATAGACCGAATTACAACATAATATTTATTCTATAAGAAAGAGCGGTTAAAACTGAGTCGGATACAGCTTTTTAATCAAAATCTGAGGATACTTTTTTTGGGAATATGTATTTGAATGCTGACTGTTGAAGGCGATATTGCTGAATATTTTTTGGCAATTATTTCAAATTAGTTCTTTTGAAACATCTAGCGCCCAATAATGGGTATTCCAGGATTCTTTGAAGTTCTTTCATGATATAACACTCAAAAGTACTCTAAAAGTCAAGAAATTTCATTTTTACGAGCTTAGAAGGCGAAATAATTGTATGAAAACTCCTTCGAAGCCAACTATCAGGTCATTTGTGAGCAGGATTATCAAAAAGGTCATAAGCATTCGAAAGAGCAGAGACTTTTACATAATATGTCCTTCGATGAAAATGGAAATATTCAAATACAGATACCCAAAAAAAGTATCCGAGATTTTTCGTCGTAGAGACGTATTAGGTGTATTTTTTCATGCTCTTTCTTATGGATGATTCTGTTTTTTGAAATGCATACCAAACAAAAAAGTTAATGCCTGAAAACCAGTTTTCAAAAAATTCAATTGACCAAAAGTCATAAAAAATTTTATTTTTCGAAAATGGTTTTTAGTTTTCGACAAGGAATCGAACATTGAAAAGAATATTGAGAAATATTAAGTATAACGTTAGATACGGTCATCCAAAATTTATGAACATTACAACTTATATATAAGTGAAAAAAAATTTCTAAACTTTCTGACCGCGTAGACTTCGTTATGAACAAGGGATACATCCCTCATAAAGTTTTCAAAGTAAAAGAAAACAAAAATTCCTCAGGGCAGGAGCCTATACAAGCCTCCTTGAGTCTTACAGAGAGGCTCTCTTAATTTGTTCTTCTCCAATTTGTAAAGCGCTTATTCATCCTTTCCTTTCCATACAATATCGTGCGTCTATTGCGCTGTTTCTGCGCCGCTCGTGCAACAAGCTCGTTTTCTTTATTTTACTTTTTCTTCCATTGTGAAGCAGCCAAATGGTAGTCATCGACTCTGAGGAGCACCTCTCCCTCCAACTGGCTCGTCGAGGAGCTCGCACGAATGTCAGTATGGCGATGGTTAATGCATTTTTTTTTCTTTTTTTCTACTTTTGCAAATTTATTTTTTTTTCTACTTTTGCAAATTTATTTTTTTTTCTACTTTTGCAAATTTATTTTTTTTCTACTTTTGCAAATTTATCTACTTTTGCAAATTTATCTACTTTTGCAAATTTATCTACTTTTGCAAATTTATCTACTTTTGCAAATTTCAAAAAAAAAGAAGGAAATGTGAAGCGTTCTAGATGATGAGTGAGTGTTCAATATCCAAGTTGTAATTTCGCACACGTCTCTTCTACATTTAGCGATAACAAATCGAAGCCGACGACGCTGTCGAAGTACATTCTCGCGCTGCTCCTCAGCGGGGCGATGTCGGACGTAGAACGCCGCGCATTCTGCATAAAAGAGCTCGATGCCAAGCTGAGACCGGGTCAGAAGTGGTCTCCAGAGGAATAGGGGCTCCCTCAGGGTATCTATCGCGCCCAAGATGCTTAGGGAGGACCACCAGCTTTGTATTAATTGTAAGCATAGCGAAATTTTGTTTAATTAGACAAGAAATAAATTTTTAAATCTCCATAATTCAGACACTACGGTTTTTGTGGAGCGGTTATTCAAGTCGCTCGATTCGCGCTCCTACATGCCTGTGCCGATTCCGCAAGCGACATCGAAGGGTAAGAAGACAGTTGACAAGAAAGACGGAGAGACGAGCGAAATGGAAAGCGAGCGCCCGACGACGAGCAGTCTGAGAGGAGAGAAGGAGAATCTAACGGAGGTACATATGTATGGCTTTATCATTTTATGAACAAAACAATTTGCTGACCATGAGTGGTCTTTTAGACAACAAGATGGGCGTAGTTATAACAACAATTATAATTAATCTTACTTTATTCAATTGCAGATAGTTGTAACTTTGTTTTGTTTATGTGGTTTGATTTTACCAAATGGGTGTGTAAGTAAGGATTTAATTTTATAATTATTTTTAGTAATAATTTTATACTATGTTTAAGTGAAATATTTTTTGTTTCTATTTTTTTTAACTTTTGGTTATAAGGTATATTATTCGAAGTTACTATTTTTTACAGGAGTTTAGTCGGCTTGAGGAATCAAGTTGATGCGCAGACTTCCGTAAGCTCGCCCAGTACCTGGCAAGTTCGTCAGCGAGGCGAGCCAGCCCCTGCCACCTCTGAAAGATTTATGATAAGAGCATTTCGACAAGGTTGGCGACTTCATGGCGAGAGCGATAATTTGATTGTAAAAAAAGAAGTTATTTTTTAATTCTTTAAAAGAATAAAGTACAGGGGCAATATATGTATATTTATTTTTAAAGCATAAAACCAAGGGGCTATATATTCTAGAGAGGTAGGGCTAGAGTGGTTATAGGGAGACGGATAGATTGAATAAATGTTAGATAGAGAGATGGTTAGAGAGAGAGAGAGAGCGCCTCCTCTTGTTTTCTCCATCTCGTTATATATCGCTTGCAATTGTTCTCTCTCATCTCCCCATTCTTTTCTATCTTTTGTTTTACTTCTCTTTGCCTTATACACAATTATCTTTGTCATTTGCCGCGACTCATCCCCTAACATAAGCGTTCAGCATAAGAGATATTAGATTTAGTATGTTTTCTTTTAGCCAAATTAAATCAGGTTTTTCTGAGTTGAAACAGGCCCACCTTATTTTTATTTTTTTCCGCCATCTACCTTATCCAGAATTTTACTTGTATTTTGGCTGAAAATTCACTTTTGGCATACCTTTGTGTCCTACTTGCAAATATCCAGGCATGAAGCTTAATTTGGTTATTTTGTTTGTCTGCAGCGGCACCGAGAAACCTCTATGATGTCAAATTCGACGAAGAAGGACTGACCTCTCGGGTATGCTTGACCAGTTTTGTTGTTGTTTAAACATATTCAGAAAAACATATGCAATAGTAAATAAATTGACTTTTAGTAGGAATAAGAAAAGTAGATATTCTAGTAACTTACCTTGAAATCTTGCTTTCGCAGGGCCTGAATCGTGAACAGTTGAAAGAGGTCCATACCTTCATGACAGCCGAGTCAAATGTAATGCTCACCCGCTACGGCGACACCACTAATAAGCCAAAATACGAAGAGGTACGTACATAGCACCAGAGTGTTACAAAAGATTCGGAGATTTTTGGAAGGGTTCCATAAAAAAATTGGAAAAGTACAACCTCCTTCGTATTAAAACATGCCAAAAATGAGGTGGTTTTGTGTGTTTTATATATATATAACTTTCTTGGGGTAGCACTTTTCCATGCCCATTTTTTTTGGAAAAGTCCGATGCAAAACTGATTATTCCTGCTGATTTACCTATTCAAATATTCCTTCTTCATTCCTATCCGTCTCTATCACGACTAACAAGCGAATTCATTTAAGCTCATCAAGAAGCTCCTCCTCCTCAACATCAATATCAAAGACAAGTCTGCCAAAGACTTCGCTTACAACGTTGTGAGAAAAGAGGCAATCCGAGTTCGCAAGGCGCCTCCCGAACTCCTCTCGAGGGAGGAGTTGCTATTTCGCATTTCATGCGATTTATTACAATTTGCTTGACGATGGAGATGACGAGAGAGTAAGAGAGGGAGAGAGGGAGATAGAAGAAGAGAGAAAATGAAGAGTTTATTTAGGAAAAAGAATTTGGCGAGACGAAGAAGTGATCGCGCAACATCCATTCTGATGTAATAGATTCCAGCATTTAGAATGTATTTCCGCTTAATTTATTTTGATTATTTTTTCCTCCACGGGCATCTGCAAATGAGGCTCTTGTATTCAGTATGTGTCAAATCTTAATAAAACTTCAATTTGTCTGCGTAAGAATAATGCTACTAGCCAAACGAATTTGCCAACCGAGCGAAACCGCAAACTGAAAAGATATAATCGACAATAATATATCAATACACATACATATATTATATAAAAAATATACAGATATCAGGAGATCTTTATTTTTACAGTTTTGTAGAAGTAAAT
>CALZFC010000006.1:467500-552500 GCA_945643635.1 Allodiplogaster sudhausi
CAGTCCTCCTTCATGCCGACAGCGCGCCTCGTCGGCAGCCCGCAATGCAACACCGAGGACGCGGAGTTTGCGCGTATCACGACGTCGCTCATAGAGGATTTTGGAAGTAATGTAACAGACATGCAGTGTTTATATGTTTCTTAATTAATACTTTTTCCGCATCCGCAACCTCTTCCTGAGGATGAGGACGCGGAGATTAATAATATCAAGAAGGCATTGATCATGGACTATTTAGAACAGAACCATTTGCTGACAAATTGTGAGTGAAAAATGCAGCCATTGTATTCCTTATGACACTAGTTATTTTTTTATTTTTTCAGATCAGTAATTATAATAAATTTACATATAATGCAAAACGATGAAAACTATGTATAGTAGGCGTGGAATGACAATTATGTATACATACGTACATTCACTGCTGTAATGCATGTTTTGTGCTTCTATTTTTATAGCTCAGAAGCAAGAAAGTTTGCTCCTCCAATCATGTTACTCGTCGCCTTATTCTCCTTGCTATCGCTTCTTTCTCTCGATCTTCTCCTCCCATGCCATCTTCTCATAAGGCGGACAAGGCATATATACAAATGCATGTTACGCGTGTTTTTTTTTCTTAATTTTTTTTTGCTTCCAAGTATGCATTTCTTTCACGAGCTGAAATTCAAGTTGGTCACTTTCAATGGTAAGAAAATAAAGCAGAAAAAATCTCACTCTTGAACTACCGCATTTTTTTTTTGCCTGGCACAAGGGCGGGGAGCATGTGATTTAGATAGAGACGAGTTTTGGGAGCTTTGAGGAGCCGACATGAGAATGTCACCGCAAGCAGTTCAGCATAGTGTCAATGTATGTACATATTTACATACATGCACAATGGGTAATATAAAGTGGGTAATATAAAGGGCGTTGACGTTTAGTCATTTCACACTATATCATGCACATCGACGACTTTCAGTGAGATGTCCTCATCATGAGCAATTGTCTCATCTTTACCTCTCTTGTTATTCAATTGGCCGACCTGTGCTACTCACTTCTAACTAAATTACCCGAGCCCTGTGACTCTTTTGAAAATCATTAGAAGAAAAATCAAAGTCATACAATATTCACTTCCCTTCTTGGGTTCTTTAAAGAGCGGTGAGACAGAGCTATGCTCTGGCATATTACCTCCTCCTTTCTCCCTGCTCTATCTTTGCCATGCTTAGTACTGACAGCTAAATATTCTTGCTGTACTTCCGTCAGAGAATCTAGTGTTGTGTGTATATTACCCTTGTTTTTGTCTTTCTTGGTGTTGGAGAACGCAGTTCAGGTATTTGACATTCGAGTCATCGTTAAGAATCGTTTGTGCTTTCGCTGTAAATGACAGGTATGGGCACGTATTCTTCTTCTTATCGACTGCTTCATTTATGAATGCTTTTTATAGAAGGTGATACTGTTTGAATACGACTGCATGTACTAGTAAATACTACGATATTATGGCAGAACAAGCTTTCTCACTGTCGATCTCGTCTCCCTCTCGCATCTCTCTATTATTCATTAATTCCATTTCTTTCCGTTGCACCTTGCGAGGACGTGCGTTTATTGCTTTCTTTATGTCGATCACGCTATAAGCTTTTTTTTAAAATTTAACTATTATTAAATTAGATTTAGGAACGCCAAAAGAAATGTCGGACGAGTTGGCCACGATCGAGTCAGAGGAGCATCTCTTGGACTGGCTCATCGAGGAGCTCCCGCGATTGTCAGTGTGATTCAATGTTTGATGCTGAGTGAGCACGGGCGGATCTCTTCAAATTGACAGTACAAATCTTCAGGAACGTATGGCATGCAGAAGAAAAAAAGAAATGTTAAGGGATTACACAGCGCTTCTTAAGAGTGTGAAGCGGCATTCAAAAGTGAACTCTATGAGAAAACTTTGAATTTTTTTACAGTGTCTTTTACATTTAGCAAAAAAAAATCTTTTTTTTTTTAATATAATAATATAACAAGTTTATTTTTTAAAATAAAATAATTATTTCTTCAGTAGCGACGCTGATCCGTTTCGGCTTGTCTGGTTCGTACGGGCGCTGCTTCGCGTGCCGGGCAACTCGGACGAGCAACTCCGCGAACTCTGCCTCGCCGAACTCGATGGCGTCATGCATGAGTGTTAGAGGGGGGGGGAGGAAAGGCTCTTCCTCAAGCTGCCTACGGGCATGGCAGTGCACTTGTTATCGATGGTCATTGATAATTTTTGTGACCATCGCCAAGCGCAAATTAATAAAAAAAATGGCTGCCGGGACTAGGCTATTGCAAGCTATCTTGGTGCGTTTGAGATGTCAGTACTTAGGATGGTCAAAGTAATTTTTGAAAATGTACAGAATTATCTCGTGAAAAAAATATACATATACTCGATCTGTGCTTTAAGGGGCAGGTTTGTAATAGTACCATGGAATTAGTTAATTTAGAAAAGTAATTAAGCTGGAAATCTGCTCGATTCAGGCACGCCTCGTTTTGTTCATCGTCTGCTCGAGTCGCTCTCATCGAAATCCTACATTCCCACGGTACTGCCTCCGCAACCCGCACTGGCACCTGTGGAGAAGGAGAAGAATGTCAAGGAGGTATGGAGTTTGTGACTTTAAAAACAGAAGAAGTAACTGAGTGAAAAATGCAGTTCTTTGATTCCTTTTTAATACTATACTCCTATTTCTTAGATCAGTAATTGCAATATATGTAACTATTAAGCAATTTATTCAATTCCATTTCTTTCCGTTGAATCATGCGAAATAGTGTGTTTATTGCTTTCTTTCTGTCGATCATGCTACACCTAATTTTTTTTACATCTTAATTTTTCCTTTAATTTTAAATTTCATTTAGGAACGTCACGAGAAAGGTCAATCTAGTTCCTCCAAAGACATGGCCAAATCAGAGCAGCATCTCTTGAAATGGATCAGCGAGGAGCTCCCACGATTGTCAGTATATTTCTTCATTTTATTACATTCTTTTTCAAGTATGTTTTCTCGCTTTTCTAAAGTATCTTTCATCTCTTTGAAATGGATGTTTTGAACATAAACAGGAGAATAACTTTATCTTTCTAAATCAAAGTACAATTTCTTTCAGTTGCGACGCTGACCCGGTACCGCTTGCGCACTACGTACTCGCGCTGTCGAGTGTGCCGGGGAAGTCGAATGAGCAACTCCGTGAACACTGCCTTCATCATCTCGCTCCCATCATGCAAACGTGTTAGAAAGAGTCTCCAAAAATATTAAGGGAGTAATATGAAAGACACTGTTACTTTCGTATCGTATGAAAATTGCATTTATGTACGAACGAACCTCATTGTCAGGTTATACATACGTTAGTTCGTAGTGGAAATCTAGGGAATGGAGAGGTTCATTCATTCATTCATTCATTCAGGTTTATCAGCATTTTTTGAATGAAAACATGAGTACATAGATATGAGATAAATATGTAAATATATAAGTCCCAATAGCTGACGTCATCGGCTGCTTCTAGGCATGCCTACAGTTTAATGACAACCAAATTGTGGAACATAGAAATAATCTTCCGAAAGGGAAAATAAAACTATAAAAAAAAGCATGTGGAGACATTGTATCATTATTTAGGCGTGTGTGACAGACAAAGGGAAGAAATAACTGAGCGAGTTAGAGATGCACTGTCAAAAATCTCATTAGGCAGTCTATTCCAATCATTAACCACTCTATTCGGCAAAAAATACTTAAAACTCTTATTTCTACATAGGTAATGTGTGATCTTAAATCTATGACCTCTAGTTACAGAAATAGGAAGAAGACAAAAGAGGAGTTTGGGATCAATGTCAATGTGGTTTGCGAATATTTTATAAGTATACATAAGATCTATAAAATGTCTTCGCGATGCAAGAGTGTGGCAAGATAGAGCAGAGAGACGGGCCGGGTAAGAGGGATGTTGACCAATTCTTCTAAAGATGAGACGCGTAAATAGGCGCTGGACATTTTCTATGCGGTCGTACGAGGAAGCAGAAAGTTCCTTATGAGGGTTCCAATTTTCACTTGCATATTCCAGGATAGGTCGTACATAAATAGAGAAGCGACGCATTAGTAGCGCCAGGTTATGTGAGCGGAAATTCCGCAGGATCAGAAGAGCTCGAGCGCGTGCCTTATTGCAGATGATTCTGATGTGCTCAGTAAATGAAAGGTCATTAGAAATGGTAACACCGAGATCACAGAAGTGGTGGGTAATGGAGAGGGGGTGACCATTTAGAAGGGGACAAAAAATGGGGTGATTTTTACCTATGTTCATAAATTTACTCTTGCTAACAGAAATTGAAAGGCCCCAGATGCTAGTCCAGTCTTGTATGTTGTTAAGCGCAGTTTGAAGAAGGGTTGTATCATTAACAGTATATAGTTTTGCGTCATCGGCATAGAGAGTGCAAAAGGCGCCAGGAGGTAGACAATCAGGTAGGTCATTTATGTAGATCAGGAAGAGTAGAGCGGCTATGACGGACCCCTGAGGCACACCCGAGAGTACTGGATAAAAAGTGGATCTGGATTCATCAATTGTGACACGAAGAGTACGGCCAGTGAGAAAAGAGTCAATAAAACGAAGAAGGCAGCCGGATATTCCGTAAGCTGCAAGCTTATATAAGAGAAAACTTATTGGAACACTATCGAAAGCTTTAGTAAGATCAATAAATGCTACGGAGACAAATGATGATGAGTTGACAGCTTTGTACCAGTCCAGAAGTGAGACAAAAAGCGCTGAACTACACGATCGTTTAGCACGGAAACCATGTTGAAAAGGCGAAAGGAGGCGGTTTGATCTAAGGTGGGAAGTTATCTCTTGACACATTATCTTTTCGAATACTTTAGAAATTGCCGAAGTAAGTGAAATCGGTCGGTAGTTTATGGAGTCGCTAGGATTGCCTTTCCTTTTAAAGAGAGGGCGAATAAGAGCAGTTTTCCATGCACTGGGGCAGGTACCATAGAGAAGAGTCTTATTATAAAGAATTGACAGTGGAATGGCCATAGCATCAGCTGTGCCTTTAAGAAAAGCATAAGGTATGAGATCAGGATTAGTTGAGTTTCTAAACGGGAGCTTTCGTAGGAATGAAGAGACACGAGCCGCGGAGAGATCGAGATAGTCAATGATAGCAGTAGTGCGTGATGGGAAATGAGGAGGCGGCGAAGACGGGACATTCTTAAAGGAGTTGGCGAATTGGCTTGCAAAAAACTCTGCCTTTGCCTCATCGCTTGTAATCGTTGTGCCAGTTGGGGTGACAAGAGACGGGATAGAGGGTCTCTCCTTGAGGCGGCTGTTAATGAAGGAAAAGAACTTCTTAGGATTTCGTGAAAGTGCTATTTTCTTTTCTTTGGAACGTTCAAGTTTACGAAAAGCGCGCCGAAGTTTGGTTGATTTAGCGTGGAATGAGGCAAGGCCGTAAATGTGGCGTTTTTGATAAAGCTTTCTAGTGGCACGAAGGAGACGCAGAATATTTCTAGGATAGCGGGATAGTTGGGGGCTGACAGTCCGTAGAGGAACAGTGTAGTCAATTATGTCCCTTATGACAGAGCCAAAAACTTCATAAAGTAGATCAATGTCTGTAAACGGGCCAAGGAGAGTTGGCCAATCTACAGATAGAAGAAGGGAAGTAGCAGTATTGAAATCAGCATTTCTATAATCGGGATAGGAAAGTTTTTTATTGGAGGTCGGCAAAGAGAGATACGGCAGACAACCATGCAGTGGTCGAGAGAAGGAAGAGGAGGGAGGACAGTACATCCCGTTACTATTTCTGGGTTTGTTACAAAAATAAGATCCAAGATGGTATCAAGTCGAGTTGGGCGAAGAACAAGCTGTGACAGACATGCGGAGATGGAGAATGAGAGAAGAGAGCTTGAAGAGGGAGAAGGCCCGGCGAGCGGAGATACAGTTAGATCATTCCAATTAATTTCTCTGCAGTTAAAATCTCCGCATATAAAATGAGGGCATGAGTGTTCCGAGATGAGGTCATAAAGAGATGATAAACATTCACTGAATTGAGCATCTGAACAAGAAGGACTGCGATAAATAACGGAGACAATAAACACGTTTTTGTTGGCCTCAATTCGAACCGACAGAGATTGGCAGTAAATAGAGAATGAAAGCGAATAAAGGATAGAGGATGAGAACCGCGTGCTTAATAGAAGTGCTAAACCCCCCGGAGATTCTGAAATTCTATCATTTTTATAGACCGTTAAAAGAGAGAGAAGCGTCAGAAAGGCGTTCAGGGCTGCCCCAGGTTTCTGTAATGGCAAGAAAGTCAATAGAGTGACTGGTCATTAGTAAGTTGAAAATATCAAGTTTGTTTACAAGAGAGCGAAAGTTGACAAGATAAAGACTTAGAAGAGACCTATCGTTTTGCGATGAAAATGTGCACGGATCTGCGCGCGAGTCTGGCAAGGCAATTGAGGGAGAGAAAGAGGAGGAAGATGGATCCCGAATTGGATAGACCTATGCTCCAGAATTAGAGGGCGTGGGAGGCGCGACAGAAGAGGAAGGGACAGAGGGGACAGCTGACTGATCCATCGCCCGAGGGGAGGAGTAAGGAGTCGACTTGTTGTCGGCTCGCTTGGCTGCTTCCTCATCCTCGTCATCCTCGATGTGCGTCTCGAGAGTCCTCTTCCGAAGACGCTGCCCACCGGAGAGAGTTGCGGCATTGAGAGAGGCCAGCTTCCTCGCGAGCGCCTTGTGCGAGATAGGCTTCTTCCCGCGTCGACCACGCACAGCGGGGGTAGACGGCGGAGCGTTTGCGAGAGAGCGCTCGGGGGAAGAACTCGCGCCTGCTGCCAGGGATACCGGCCTGTTCCTGTTGCTGTTCACAAAAGTTCTCGAAGCAGAGAGAGGATCAGAAACTCTACGGCCGCTCTAGGCGGCTTTTTGTTGGTTAGCTAGAGAGCAAGGAGGAAGGGGACGTGGTGAGCGAAGCTCAACCACTTTTTCATCCCTAACAACAAACCGCAGCTCACCACACTCCGCGTTCCGCCGACCGGCCTCCTTGCGGGCAGCAGTCTCCTGTGCCAACTGCTCAGGAGTCAGGTCACGGCGCCAGTAGGCGTGGGGGTTGACGGCGATTTCCGGATGCTTCTTGGCTCGGGCGATTGAGAGGAAGGACTCTCGCAGCGAGTTCGAGGGGAACTCAACCTTGATGATCCTCGGAGCGGTCTTCCCGTGGCGGTGATTGGAGATCTCCCCCCTCCGAAGAGAGGAGATCAAGAGATCGTGCTGAGAGGCTTGAATTGACTCAGAGACAATTCTCATATCATTCGCATCTGTTGCCGTGTCATTTTCCTTCTCAGGAAACCCTTTTAGCACTGCCCTCTTTGACTTCTCCTCCAGCATGTCACGCCGCCCGTAAAGAGCAGACGAGACAGCAGCAGTGATCTGCTGAATGGAGGGAGGAGAGGTCGCGAGAGCAGGCTGCTGGGAAGACGCGGCAACGCGAGAGTAGAGAGGCTGAGAGACAGAAGAGTCAGAGAGAGACTGCGAAGAGTGAGGGAGAGAGTGAGAGGGCTGAGACAGAGAAGAGGAGAGGAGTCGATTGATTGTCTCGACAAGTGCATTGTTTGAAGCAACCAACTCAGAGACATTTGCGGATAGGGAGGAGGTGGAAGAAGCTTGCGACTGAAAGGCAGACTTAAGGTCTTCGCAAAGAGACGCGAAGGCCTGGAAAAGGGTTTCCCCTTCAGACATGTTTAAGTCAGCGGAAAATGAATAAGATAAGGTAGTTGAAAGGAATGCCTAGCCACCAGACTAACAGAAGGCGGGCTTGATTCCGTCTCAATTATAACTTCTCCTTAGGCTCTTACGCGTTTATCTTCTGAGGGATTCACACTCAGTTATAATTTCTCCTTACAATTAGGCTTTTCACCTTTATCTTCTGAGGAATTCACACTCAGTTAGTACGTCTCCTTAGGTCCTTCCACCTTTATATTCTGAGGAATTCACACTCAGATATTCTTGAGCCAACTTCCCTGAGAGCAAATGCACTCTCAGATGGCAAACGGTACCGCCTCAGGCACTAAATTCAATTGGTATCATCACAAAGGATATGATGGTAGCGAAGGAGAAATAGCACAGAAAAGGCAAACGAATATATAGGCTACACACGGGAGGTGAGAACTTAGAGAGCAGAGGAGCGAGCAACCTCTCCTCAAGAGAGCAGAGCGCGTGTATCGAGCAGAGAGCGTGTATCGATTACTGCTTGGCAGTGCACTGGTTATCGATGGTCATTGAGAGCAACCGATAACGATTGAGTAAAAAAAACTTGGCTGCCTCGACTAACAATAAGTTTATTGCAATCTGGCTTGCTTCCCTTGAGATATTAGTAATTGTGACGAAAAAGTAGTTTTTGAAAGTGTAATGAATTATCCCTTGAAAAATATACTCAATCTATTCTTTTAGGGGCCAGCTATTATGTAACATTTTATTTAGAGGAGTGTAAGCGCTGTAAGCGCTTGTAACCTTACTGGTAGCAGCGAGTGGTTTCCTTTTTTTTGTTGCTTTGTGTCCGGCTCGACAACGCGGAAAGCGCGCCGCGTTGTCACACTTCTAATCGCATGTGTGTCTTTCCTTTCTATGTATTTTTTCCTTTGTCCTTCATTTCCCAAGCTTGGGGCAGTTGCCTCTCTCTCAATCAATCACTTCAAAAAAAAGATGATAAAAAAAAGAAGAAGAAGTGGCGCGTCTGGCGCGGAGCAGCCGCATTCGCGCAGAGACCAGGTAAGGCACTGTTTTTTTTGTAGCGGCTTCAGCGCCAGTAAAAGAGCCCTAAAACGGTACTAGTGCTCACTTTCCACTATTCAGCAATTTATTTTAGCCGGGAGGCACAGCATATCCAAAGCCGCGTCGTAAAAACATATCTTCGATATGTTTACTTTTATTCAGTGGAAAGTTGTAAGAGCGCCTGATTGACAACAAAGGCACGAAGACGACGGATATCCTGCCCGCAACCCGACGAAACTCCGGGTCGGCCCTGCTCAAAGTGCACCGTGCGCACAAGGTTAGCTATTTCTCTCTATCACACATAGAGATTGAAAAATTTAAAGACAATTGTCTTTTTTTTAATATCTACTTATAATGCATAGAATGAGGCAATTGCTTCTCTCCCCGAAGAACTGAAAAAAAAATGAATGAACAGAATGAAAGAAAACTAGGATAGCTCTAAGAGAGTATATGACGCCTATGTATTGTTTGTCAAAAGCACAAAAAAATGCTTAACTAGGTTACATAGAGAAAATGTGCATTCAGAAAGCACAGTTGACTCGTTTAAATATGAAGAGTGATTAAAATAAATCACTCAAAAGTGCATCAAAAGCACTTGAGACAATAGTCTCTCTTTAAATATTTTATGCTGCTAATAAAATAGAGAAGAAGACAAATAGCCGAATAGAGAAATTCAAAAGCATTTCACGAACAAATGGTTCATTTTATCATGCGTTAGGCAGCAATAAGTATCATGAGTACTCCCATAATTCATGTCTCATGTACATACATATGGTGCCACGATTTACTATGTTCTTGTTGTTATTCACATTTGATGGCTTGTAAGTAACCGTTAGGCGAATCGGCTACTTCGTCTTTGTTTCTCTAGCAGAAATAGTACAGAGCTTCTGTTCCCATCCGAGATTCAAAGATGATCGGACAAATAACTCCAAGTCGCCTGAGGCGCAAGCTACTGTCTCTTATTCACGTGCTCTCTCATTTTTTTATCGGACAAATCTCTCATCGGTTGGCAATGCCGGACTCATCTTCGCAACAGTCCCCTCCAAGGAAAGCAGCATCTCTCCCCTCTCTCTAGTTTTCTCTCACCGTGGTGATGTATGGCTCACACAGTCTCTGTTTCTCTTCCCTTCTGCGTCTATTACTCTCTAGACGGCAGAACAGTCATCCCTGGGCGGCTGTTCTAAGTAAAGGACAGGCATTCATTTGCCATCCCGCTTTTAGATAGAATATTCTTTCTTTGATTGATAACTATTCAAAATTGACAGATTTGCGCCGTCCTGCCACACGAACAAGCCCGCAACTCGGCCCTTCCCGCAGCCAGAAGTGCTACCAGGCGAAGAAGGTTGGTTCATCCTTTTAAACATATGCAATGAGGCAATCGCCTCTTTCTCTCAATCACTCTCTCTCAAAAAAAAAGTTAAAGGAAAGAAATGAACATATGTACATATATGTGTGTACTGTTGAGGCAATCGCCTCTTTCCCTCAATCTCTCCCTCTCTCTCAAAAAAAAGAAGGGGGAATTGAACAAAATTAAATATCTTGACAAGCTGACTGCCGCCAATGTAAAAAAAAGGGGGAGTATTAAAATGCAAAATGCGCAAGTAGGTAGACTTATATGTGCATAGATACACATATGTATATAAGGGTAGATACATATCATCTATCATGTTGACTCCTTATGGCAGCAAATAAGAGTCAGTGAGTGAACTCTTCTTAATTTTTTCTCACCTCTCCCTTTCTTTCTCTCTGGAAAGACAGAACTGGCCGTACAACAGTCTCTTTCTCACTCTCTATCTCTTTATCCTTCCCTCTCTCTCTTTCTCGCTCACCCTTACCACCATAGCTCTCTCCATCTCGTTGACATGCCGGGACACACTACATATGTCACCGCTGTTCCATCATTAGCATACGTGCTTGTCCTCTTCCGCACTCACCCTTCGTCATATTAAAGGACGTCATAACACCTACCTAGCCTTTACTTCTCCCGGCCTTACATTCGTGTTACGTTTTTTTTAAGATGAAATGAGAAAACAAAGAGAGTGTGGACCTCCCATACGTTATACTCAACTTACCTTGTTCCTTTTTATACTTCGCCTATTTTATCAAAGAAAAACCGTTGTGCTCTCATCTCTTAATTCGTGTTAAATGGGTATGTACATACATATACACATTCTCTTCTCTGCCCCCCCCCCCCTTACTCGCATGTGCCCATTGGCCCACAGGGCTACCGTAGCCAGAGCAATCTCCAGTTGTGAGAGTGGGTTAGTAAGTAAAATATATAGATACATACATAAAAAAAGCAACTTATTGAGAAAAGTGGAATATTTTTTAAGTCCCTAAATTGATGCGTAAATTTCTTCTCTTCAGTTTTCCACTTCTTGCTTCAGTTCTCACATCACTTGGCTTTCCGCTCTCTTGCACTTTGAACATACAGTACTTTCACTGTATTCTGACCAGACGAGAGGCGCCAGAGACAGCTCGAGAATTTTATGATTAAGATCTTCCAGACGCTTCTGTCTGGAGCAAACAAAATTCCTCCGGCGAAAAGAGAAAGTTTGATCAAGATTTGTTCAAAAGTCCATTAGCAATAGGTGCTGGACACTGTTATTGTCACAAATTCTTCTTATTTTTTCTCCATTCTGGAAACTCTCTCTCTCTCTCTCCACATCTCTAACACCCTCTGAGAAGAGAGCATTATGACCCCTTCCGCCGGCGGACAAGCCACACCCATGAATGAGCATACAAATCGTCAGATCCACGGACTGTCAGTCATTTTCAACTTGCAACTTCTCCTACGCACCCTCTAGGTCATCATCTGACGGTTCTACTCCTGGTCTTCCATCAGTGGCTATCGCTACTCTCTCAAAACACAAACTCTCCTCTTCCCCAGTGGCAATTGCTACGCTCTCAAACACTCAGTCTTTGCATGTCTACCTATCCCAAGGCCCTAACACGACTACGGGAATCCCGAACTGAGGCTATTGCCTCTCTCACAAGAAGCAAATCATCTCCCCTTACCTTTTCCCTTTCTAGCCTCTTCAAGCAGGAGAGAGGGAGCCAGCCTGCACAACTCTCACAGGTCAAGCAGCTACGGGACGCCACAGTGGAGACAGTCAATTCCACTTTTCAAGCTTTAACTTTAACGCATCGTCAATTCGAATCTAAGACAAATAGCTATTTTGAACAGTTGGAAAATTTGCTGGCAAGGGATCTTTATAACTTTCAATCCACGCCTTCATCCTCTATTGCACAGTCTTCCTCTCTCTCCTCGGTGGCAATTGCTACTCTCTCAAACAATCAAAACACAACTTCATCTTCTGCTCTTCCACCAGTGGCAATTGCTACGCTCTCACAATCACACAATCAAAATACGAATATATCTCCGGTCTTTCCCCCAGTGGCAATTGCTACTCTCTCACAAACAAACAATCAAAATGCAAATTCTACTTCTACTGTTCCTCCAGTGGCAATGGCCACTCTCTCAAAGACTCAAAATACTAACAATAAATCTCCTTCATTGCCTACGGTGGCTGTGGTCCCTCTTTCAAATACACAGAATACTTCGCCCCCTGTTTCTCCAAATTCAACTAATAATACGCAGGCGATTTCACCAAGTACCTACTCCACACCCAGCGCCTCAGGAGCAGCAACTCCTAACCAATCAGGAAACCATCGGCTGTTCATGATTCAGACGCAGTCCAATTCAAATAATCGGATTGCTCCTTTCACAGGCACTGGAGAGGTTTCTTTTGCTATGTGGCTACGCCATTTTGAAGATTTACTAAGAACAAAGGCACCAGTACAGCCGGCAGCAGCAGGAGCGGCAGCAGGCGCCCAACAAAATGGAATTCCATCAGAGGATAAGGCAAACAGCCTCATTGCACACCTAGAGGGACCAGCGCGAGAGAAAATTGAAGAATTGACGGTAGCCCAGCGAAGCGATTATGACCAAGTAGTTAACCACTTAAGAACGCATTATGAGAGCCCGCAGCAGCGTTCTCTTGCTAAGCAAGCTCTAGCTAACTGTAGACAAGATATAGGTGAACCGGTAGCGGGTTTCAGCTCCCGCCTGCTGGCCCTTGCCAGAGCAGCTACGGCAGGCCTTCCAGCAGCCGCACAACAAGACAGGATTCTAGAAGAATTCCTCTCACGCCTCAGGCACCCGTTGCGCTATCATGTCAAGATGGCAGAGCCGACTTCGTTCGAAGAAGCGCTTCGAAAGGCTGAAGGAGAAGAGCTGCTCCTGACTGAAGCTGCTGCCGAATCTCTTCTTAATCCCTCACTCAATGCACTGCGACTTGTTGACACTCCTTCCCGGGAAATGAATGATAATGGCTTCCAAAATTGACAAAACCGGCCAAATAATTTTTTCGATAATCAGAATAACAGAGCCAACAACAACAGCGACGACAACAGTAATATGTGTTTTATTGTGGCAAACCTGGACACTGGGCCAGTGATTGTAGAAAGAGAATGAGTGATCAGTCGATGCGCCCTCAGGGCAATTCCCAGTACCCTCTTAGGCAACAGTCACGTGGGTATCGTGGCAATGGAAACTATCAGCAGGGGAGCTTCCAGCCAAAAAATAACAACAATAATTGGCAGGGCAATCAGTACCAGGATAACAACCAGCGTAACACCCGATGGTGGCAGCAATCCCCCGAGGAGCAGGCGCTTCCGAACAACCAATCAGGACGGCCAGGCATAAATGCGATGTCCATTCCATCAGATTATAAGCTCAATCAGCTATCAGAGTCTCTTGAGAAGGTTAATGCGCAAGCACAAGCTTCAGAAGAACGCCTATCACTTCTTCTGCAGCGAAATAACGAACTAGCCAGCTCTATCTACACCCGGCGCCAAGAAATAAGGAGCAGCAGCCACAACAAAACCTCCTGCCAAGAATTAACAAATTTCTTCCTCTCCTTCTTCTAACTGCAGCGCAATTCCCGCTTGCATCGGCAACAGCTTGGACCTGCCAGAACAACGGACGTCGTGAACTGGTAAGACTCCCCACCACGCAAGATTGTTCACAAATGGTAGTTGAGCCAACCATTCCAGTACGGCATGCAGTCGAATTATATAGATGGAACACAAAACTGTATATCAGTATGGCCACGCACTGTCGCATCATTAGGACTGAAGTCGCATACTATCGATATTTGCTGGGAGGGCGCTGGCAGGAAACTGAAGCCAATGCCCAGCTTCTAACAGTAGACGAATGCAGACAAATGGCCAAACTTAAAATTTGCCAATTTGGCAATCTATCATTAAAAAACGGAATTTGGCAGACGAGCAATGAGGCCCAATTAAATTGGGGCACTTGGCCCTTCTCTACCTGTTCCACTAATAACGTCACAGTTTATAACTGCTTCATTGAAGAATCGAAAGTGCTCATTCGCCATGATGAACTTTGGCCTTCCTCGCCGGCAGGTGATTTAACACAATGCAAATATGAGGATGAAGAATGCGCGCTTGTTGACGGTTCAGTAATTTTTTGGCAAGCAGAAAAAGAAGAACTCTGTAATTTCTTATATGTCGGCACTATGAACGGCAGCCGAGTTGACAGAGTTTGGCTGAAAGATGACAGACAATTTGCGCTATCGTGGAAAGCTGATGCCGACACCGTTGTTGACTGTAACCGCGAGCTAGTCATAACAGATCAAGGATACGCCTTTGCAATTCATAGGAGGGTAAAAAGAGGTAGCCTGCTTGCTTCTAAACCAGGCAGCGTCACTTCAAATCAGATAGCTGCATAAATGACAGCTCTCAGTCAGTCAGTGGTGAACGTTATCCAGCATGACGTCTTGAATCTCTGCCAACGAGTGAACGCCTTGTCCTCGTCTTTGCACATCGCAATGACGGTAGACGCAACAGCAACTGCCAGAGCCCTATTAAACAACACCGGCGTCTCTGCCCGATATCGAGGAAACCACATCGTTGAGATCTTCTATTGCTCAGAAATTCCAGATGCAGCAATAACGTTCCTTCCCTTTAATGAGACGTGCTATGACTCCCCCGCATAAGGATTCAAATGCATAACTCTTCAATGATTTCTTTTCTCGACGCTAACTCACAGATAGTTAAAGAAACCGCCACTAAGGCTGATTGTGAAGAAGTCAGTAGCTTCTATCTAAAAAGAGGGAATGTAATTATTCGCCTCAATTCTCAAACTGGGAAATTCAGTGAAATAGATCCGAGGCTTATCCCATCCCTCACCCAAAACAGGAAGCCCTTTCGTGCACAAGCTGACGTCTTTCACAATCTCGTATTGACGAATCTCACTGACCGTGAAATTCCCCTTGAGTTAATTTCAAGAAACTGGCAAGAAACTCTGACTTCCAATTCAGCTAATATAATAAAAAGTAAGGCGACTTCGGAAGAGTTGTCTCTTCCCAGTCAGTTCTGCAGATATCTGTTCGGCGAATGGTCACCCTATTTTATCTGGCTGACAATTTGTTGCGTTATTGTTACACTTTTTCTTCTCAAAGCCGCCTTGCTAATCTATATAAAGATCAACCTCATCTCATTCCCTAATATATGGACCTCTCGCAACAGGCCAATTTTTTCTTGTGAATTAGAAAACACGGCACAGGCCAAAATAGACAGTCATTCATCTTTTGAGGCAATTGCTTCTCTCCAGAAAACCGCAAAATGTCACAATCTCAGCCAGCTCTTGGAACACCACCAGGTGTCAACACCAATTGAAGAGGTTAGACAATGGCACGACGAACATATGTCTTCTCCCTCTCTGACCAATTCTGACATCTCTCGCACCGTCTCGGGTCCACAGCAGCCCGCCTCTCATCAGTCAGTGCCACCATTGTCCTTTCCCCTTCTAGCACTCGCACCCCAAACCAAGCCACCGCTCTTTCTAATTCAAATTCCAATGACAATAAATGGCACTGTCCTGCTCGCAATGATTGACACGGATGCAGCTATCTCCGTTGCTAGCGCTGATCTAACACAAATCCTCGGCATCACCGCACTATTTCCAAGTGATATCCCGTGTGCCACAGGCATTGCTGGGACACCGATCTCCATAGTGGGAAAATTGCCAATGGATCTCAGAATTGGCAATATCTCGTCCACACATGAAATATATTTCATCAAGGAACGGTGTGTGCCCACAGAGCCCGATCAGAACATTATAATAATTGGTAATGATATCCTATGTCACCTACCACCATGGTCAATCGATTATGCCAAACATAAATTCTATATTGACGATGTCATCCTACCAATTGTGTCAAGATCTCAAGCTGAATATGATCCACTTTCCTTTGATAAGCTGCCAATACGATCAAAATGGACTGCCAAATGCGAGCCTAACTCCGAAACCATAATTGAATGCTACGCACAACCACTGGTAGCCTCTATAATCGCGACGGTACCAGCAATCTTAGAATCCAACCACAATGTTTACATCGCCCCCGCTGTTTTTAAAAGCGATAAAGGCCGAGTAATCATCAGCAATCCCACCCGGCGCCCATATACATTTATAAGGATCAATCTATAACGTTCGGAACCACAGTGACGGAACATAATGGCGGTGAACTTTCTGAGATGGCACACTTAAAAGATATTTACCCAACCTAACACTCCACCTCCAACCCAGTGGAACGATAGATGACCATTCAGAGCCACTGATCGACTTTGAGATCGATCTTGGTGAGTCTGATCTCGACAGCCAGCAAAAAGAGCAGCTCCGCGCGCTCTTCTTCGAATTTAATGATAGAATTTCTATTGACTCGAAAGACCTCGGTTCCTTTGATGACACCCTAGTTCATATCACTACCACAACTGAGGTCCCCAACAGTCGACCTAGAGTTCCAAGAATTCCAGCTAAGTACCAAGCTGAACTGGACAAACATATCGAAACCCTGCTAGACAATGGTCGAATCAGAGAGAGCAACACGCCCTGGGTACATAATCTAGTTCTTGTTAAGAAGCGCGACGGCTCTTTAAGAGTATGTGTTGATTTTCGGAGCTTAAACGAAATCACGGCGCAAGACTATTTTCCTCTCCCCCGGATAGAAACCATCTTGGAACAAGTATCCAACAACCGATATTATACTACTCTAGATTTATCCAGCGGTTTTCACCAACTTTTAATGGACCCGGATAGCCAAGCTAAATGTGGTTTTTTGACACCCAAGGGAATTTACGAGTACATCTATATGCCGTTCGGACTCAAAAATGCTGGTGCATATTTTTCCCGTGCCATGGCTAGAATTCTTTCCGGAATGCAAACTAACTGTATAGCTTACCTAGATGATATTGTTATATTTAATAATGACTTCGAGTCCCATATTAATAGCCTCCGCGAAGTTTTCTTACGATTTAGATATTACAACATTAAAGCATCCGGCAAGAAGCTCACGGAAATTGCCCGATCCAGAATAACGTTCCTCGGGCACGAGGTGTCGTCGGCGTCATATTCCCCTGCTTCTCGGAATATAAAGGCAATCCAAGAATTTCCAAGACCAAAAAATGTGAAGCAGGTAAAAGGATTCATTGTATTGACGAATTTTTTCCGGAAGTTTGTTCGTAACTTTGCCGGAATCGCCAGCCCCCTCTATGATTTAATGAAAGGCAAAGCAAAATTTGCCTGGCAATCAGAGCAAGAAGAAGCATTTGTTAAAATAAAAGAATTATTGTGCAGCAAGCCTTGTCTGGCATTCCCGAGAGATGATGAATTCATCCTCCAAACAGACGGCAGCTTAATAACAATGGGGGCCGCCCTTCTTCAGGCAACGACGCCCGGCTCTAAAGACCTGGCTGCAATAGGTTTTTTCAGTAAGACTCTGTCTCCATCGCAAACTAAATGGCCAGCCACTCACGTAGAAATCTTTGCAATTGTATCTGCGCTACGGTTCTTTAAGGCCACAATATATGGCACCTTAACTAGAGTGCAAACGGATCACAAGCCCCTTTCATTTCTTCTTAACCATGGCAACCATCACGACAATCTAACCCGGTGGATAATTGAGCTACAAAGTTATGACATTAAACTGGAGTATATTAAAGGAAGCACTAATAGAGTTGCCGACTGCCTGTCCAGAGTTGAAATCCCAACATTAAACTCTGGAAATGATGATATGGAAGACATTATTGAATTCCCGGTGTGTTTAAAATTAACACCCAACCCCAGTGGCAATCGCTACTTTCTCATTCACTCTCTCAAACGTATCTACCAGCACGACATGCTAGCAGAACAGCTAGCGTCACTATTACATGATGGTAATCAAATTACTATCGGATGATCCTCCACCTTCAAAAACAAATTTCATCGATAATCCGTTCTAGCCTTTGCAGAAAAGTGCGAAAGCAAAAAGAACGGCTACTTCTGTATATTCAAGAATTTGGCGGATGCATCATATTACAAAATTCCATTTGTAGCAGTCCCAGAAACATAAGCCTGCATATATTCATAGCATGGCATGAGAACCACACCACGGGTGGTTATTTTAATTTTGGACGTGCCTGACATCGCCCCTCTCAGCACCGAATTGGCGACGCCTGGCCGACTTCTGTGCATCAAAAAATGCAATCAAGGAACATTCCTTCACTCTTCGGATAAGAGAAGCACATTCTTGTCCCCATGGCTCTTGACCATACGCTCCTTGTATAGATTCTAATTCTGCTATCATGGTGCCCATTGGCCCTTTTTTTTCTCAAATATGATTTCATTATACTTCAACTAGGTTTCGTATTTTTTTCCGTAAATCAACCACGTCATTTTACGCATGAATTATAAATTAATAAAAACATTTTTTTCTTCTTTTCTCTGCTGTTATAGACAAATTACAAAAAAAAAATAAATAACTAATTAAATAATCTCTTCTTATCTCTCCCTAATTTTACAAGCCAGAGTTCGAGGACGAACTCTTTTTTGGATGATGGGAGGTGTAAGCGCTGTAAGCGCTTGTAAGCGGGATGACACATACATACATATCTATGTAACTCTCTCAGTGATCTCTTCTAACTTCCGGCGCGGCTTCCAGTACGGTTAACCACTTTCTATCCTTATCGCTCTTCTCGTTCTCTTTCTCAATCCTGTGACACTTAATGATGACTACTTCCAGATCCGCGACCGCGTCCGCGCCGCGCCAACAACATATAAAAGCCCGGCTCGAGAGACGCCGGGAGGAACGGGCTGAGAGCCGGCAGCCTATCCCACCAACCCAAGTATCCCTCCCTCTCTGTATCCCCCATATCCGACCTCTGGAGCCTTCTACGTTGCTAGGTGTGTAAGTGTTTGTTGTCCGCTATGTAGATAAACCTGTCTAAGTATCTTGGTGTTGTTGGGAACCTTACTGGAGTAATCAATTTGGAAATTTCCCTGATTCAGGCACGCAGCGTTTTGTTTACCGTCTCTTCGAATCGCTCTCTTCGCAATCCTACATTCCAGTTGCGCTGCCTCCGCAACCCGCTCTGATACCCGTGGAGAACGAGAATGTCAAGGAGGTGTGATTTATGATTTCAAGGACAGAAGAATTTTCTGAGCTAAAACAGCAACCAGGGGTGGGCAAAAACCGGCCCGGGCCGGCCCGCCTTCCTTGCGGGCCGGGCCGGGCCGGCCCGTTGGGTAAGCGGGCCGGGCCGGGCCGGGCCCGGGCCCGCCAAATTAGCAACGGGCCGGGCCCGGACCAGGCCCTGGCCCGGCCCGCGGGCCGACCCGGGCCGCCCACCCCTGACAGCAACTCTCTGATTTCATTTTAATATTGGTTACTTCTTTTTTAAAGATCTGTAATAATATTAAATTATAATGTTATAAAATATTGCTATTTGTTTTGTAGCTATATTGTTAAATTAAGAACTGATTTCAATTAATTATTTTCAGGGAAGAAAAAGACGTCATGCGTCACCATAGTCTGTTTTGAGGCGAGACAGATCAATCCAGTTTAATCTTTGAAAATGAGCATTTTATGAAACAAAGAGACTATCTACCCGACTCCCCTTTTACACTTTTTCTCTTGTCAAATGTTAAATAAAGAAAAAGCCTTGACTGACTTGGTTTCAAAGGAAAATAAGAATGACAGACCGAGAATAAATGGTATGATGAAAAGAAAGGCAGAGGAGTGAAAAATGAATACAGAAAATGGAAAGAAAAAAAATACAGAGCACCCAAAAAAAATTTTTTTTTGAAACTAAACTACTCTTGGTGCAAAATATTGTTTGATATGTCAAACAAAATTGTTTCAACACTCAATAATGTCGTCTTCTCTCATGGGAACATTTTGCAACTCTTAAATCGAGTGTAAATTCTTTTACAATGCCACCAGATTCATGCCCTTGAGAATTACGCCTGGCACTGATAATGAGAGAAATGGTCAGAGAGCGTGTGAAAGAAAGAGAGCCATAAGGAAAAGATCAGGGCGACAGCGCATACTTGAGTCATCTCTATCTTCGCCGACGAAAACTGTCTCCCACAGTTAGCACGTGGCTTTTCAGTTTTCTTAATTAATATCAAAACCCAGCCTCGCCAGGAGAATACATGAAATCGAGGATTTTTGAGCAGATTCGATTCGTCTTTCTTTCTATATCCCTTTAAACATACATCCCAAAACATATTCATAACGGATTATACATTATAATCAAACGTGCAAAGGATGCATCGGCGGAACTCTCGAGCACCTTTCTTATATAGGCTCTTCTACAATGAAATCCACGGGTGCTGATGGTTTTTTTTTAAATTTAAAATTTGTGAAAGAAAAAACAATAAAGCTTGGATGAGAGCTATTTGTGCACATATTGTCTAGTATAACAATAATTCTTAGAATCGCTCCACTCCAGTCCCTCTTACGTAGAACAAATGAGTCCGTCTTCAACTTTTGATTTTTTTTTGTAAATTTGGACATATATGTACTATAAGTGATTGTGTCTTCATTATACTTAGAATTTTATCATATTTCTTCTTAACAATCTTAAATTTGTCTCCTAAAATCCTCAGAAGAAGTGATGGCGATTAATAGAAAGTGTCAACGCTGACCATGAGAGTTTCTCTCTAACTCACTCACAATCAATCTCCCTGCCTCACTCTCTCCCTCTCACTCTCTCTCACTCTGTCACTCTCTCTCTCACTCTTCACTATCTCTCTCAATCTCTCTCGCTCTCTCCGTCTTACAGAATCACACGTTCATTCTCTCTCCCTCTCTCTCTCTCTCTCTGACTCCAAATTTCTGCTTACATATCGGCCGCTTTGTTTTCTTCCTTGAGGAAGGAAGAAACCAGAAGACTTGTGCAGAGTGAGAGAGAGAGAGCAAAAAATCAGAGAGTGAGAAAGAAAAGGAAAAAAATAGAGGGAAAGAAAGGGATAGCTGTCCAGGTCAAAGACGATGAGTTGACTGGCTTGCATCTCTTTTCCATGCTCTCTCTTTCTCTCTCTCTCTCACTCTCTCTCTATTTCTCTCTCTGCCTCTCGCTCTCTCTGTGTCTCTACATCTGTCTCTCATTTTCTTTTTCTCTCTCTCCCTCTCTGTCTCTATCGTTCTCTCTCTGTCTCTTTCTCTCTCTCTCTCTCTCTCTCTCTCTCTCTCTCGTTCTCTCTCGCTCACTCTTTGCCACTCTTTGTTCTTAACACGTTGCCACATCTGGTGAATTGCAAGTAGGGGAAAGAAAGAGATAGAGCGAGAGAGAGAGAGAGAGAGAGAGAGAGAGAGCCAGAGAAGAGGAGAAAATGGAGGTCGTTTGAAGGAGTGAAGGTGAGAGAGAGAGAGAGAGAGTGAAAGAAAGTGCGAGAGAGAGAGAGAAAGAGTGAGAGAGTGTGAGAGAGTGAGAGCCAGAGAAGAGGAGAAAATGGAGGTCGTTTGAAGGAGTGAAGGTGAGAGAGAGAGAGAGAGAGTGAAAGAAAGTGCGAGAGAGAGAGAGAAAGAGTGAGAGAGTGTGAGAGAGTGAGAGAGCCAAAGAGCAAAGAAAACACTTATCTCCATCAGGCACATTCAAATTGTTGCCCCGTCCTTTGGAATAGCCTTTCCTTGCCAGGCGATGCCAAACACTTGTGCAATATTTGCGCCCTAACATGGCTTCTGCCTTGTTTCTACCGATGATTAGCTGATTAGATAAGTTCCTTGATCTTATCTACCACCAACATAGCTTAAAAGTTTATTGTTTCGCGTTTAATATTGATGTAGCTCACTAATTGAACTCTCTATTTATTTCTGGCATTTCAGAATGAGCCTAATGTAGATTCAAAATTATAACCTAATTCGAAAAAAGTCAAGCCTAATTTGGGCGCGTTTTCTCAGGTTTTTTTTCATATATTGTTGATATTTGGTCTCAAATGCTGTTGTTTTTTTTCTTTTTCAACCAATGCAATTAGGCACATTCTGAGCTTACAGAGATTCTCTAATTTTGCCGCCTGATTCCATCATACCTCACCATCAGTTATTATCTTCCTTTTTATTTTTTTTCACACTCATCACCTAACTCTCTCCCCCTCTCTCTCTCCCTCCTTCTCTCTCTCTCCTTCTCTCTCTCTCTCTCGCTCTCTCTCTCTCTCTCTCGCTCTCTCTCTCTCTCTCTCTATTGCGCGAGCAGTCATTATACTGTATTGGTCGGTGTTGTCGGTCGCCAATTCGCAGACGGGTATTCTCAGAGACAGGCGCGACAAGAGAAGAGCGGGGCGTTTGGCCCGACTCTGAATCAGAATGAGAGCGCGGCATATGGCTCCGGGCGGGGGGAGGGGGGGGGCCTGGGCACCGGATCCGGAGTCATGGCTCGTCGTAATGTCATCGAGCGACACTCTAATCAGCAAAGGAGGGAAAGAAGAGCCCGATGAAAGGTCTGCTTTCATGCTATCTTACTTACTATATGTATGTATGTACTATATGTTAGAACTACTCCCCAGTCCTTTTTGGTGTTCTATTTAATGGTTGCGCCCAACCAATTTGAGTTTATTCATTGGATTTTATTCTTATACTCTCTCTCTCTCTCTCATTTTTCTCAGTCCTCTCTCTCTCCCACTCTCTCTTTCTCTCACTCTCTCGCTCTCTCTAAATATTTCTTTTTTCTTTCATAAAACTCACTCATTCTCGTTCGCTCTCCCATTTCTCTAATATCTCTTCTCTCCTTCTCATTCGTTCTCCCTATTCTCTCTCTTTCTCTCTCTCTCTCTCTCTCTCTCTCTTTCTCCCTATTTCTCGCGTCTCTTTTCTCCTTTCCTCTCTCGCTGATTTTTTATTTATTTATTTTTTCTCTTACACATCTCTCCACTTCTCACCTTCGAATTCCATATCACCTTTTCAGTCGTCTGCACTTCTAAGAAGGTCTCGCTCGAACTCAGTGCATAAGGAAATGAGCGCGCATCTCCATGGATCTGACATGTAACTGTTGCTTCGTCTCCGTTCTGGTTCGTAATATCCTACAAAAAAAAACTTCCATTCTTTTCTCTCGTAATAGAACTGCCGTCTCGAATTAGGAGCGTATTGCTTCTCTAATATTACGGTATGCGGAATTTCAAAAGGCCTGTCTGTCTGTCTGGAGCATCGTTGCGTTGCTCTCGTTCAGTTGATTTCAATTTCCCTTCTCACCGTCGTCGTCTACTTCCTAAACTGGCTCTCCTTTGAATCGACGCCCGAACCCGAAACATCATCGTTGAATCGGCATGTCCATTAAAGGAGGCACACCAAAATCATCGGCTATATTCTAGTGTAGGCGTCCCATCGAATTATAGAGGCGTCCCATGGCAATGAGACGCATTTATTTTATATTGATGGGACGCCTATAATTCGCTTGGGACGCCAACACTAAATTAGAGCCCGAAAATCAACGTAATCTATTTGCAATTTTCAAAGACTACTGTAGTCGGCGTCTCTTTAAATCACAGAGTGTGTCGGGGAAAAGTGCACACGAATTCAAAATTCGCACATTTTTGGGCTTCGTTAATGTGTACCGAATGGACTTTCTCAATATAGGCAAAACTATTCAACACCAGGCGGTGCTGCAATTTGCTTTGCTATAAACGACAAAAGGAGAAGAAAAGAATCGAAATAAAAATAAAATAAAATAAAAAAACCTCTTCTCGAGACATGAAAAGTACTCAATATTGTAGGAGGAAATGAAAAAAAGGCGCTTTCTTACGCAAAGAAAATCCGCGCATTGTTTCTTATTTGTTCTTCTTTTGTGTTGTTAATTTCTTCTATTTTATCTCACTACTCTTCCTATCAGATGAATCGTCCTTCTCAGCCACTATTCTCTCAAGACAACACGATGCGTAGCCATGCAGAGAGCCAATCACCGAGACAACGCGAATTGAACCTGCTAGAATGCTGTCTTCTTATGTCGTTCGCGCTCTGAGAGGTACAAATAATCATTATCAACCTTCATTGACTGCTTACTTTGCCTTTTTATTTTCCCCTCTAGCGCTTTCTAACTTTCTAGGCTCTTTCCCTCTCGCTTTAGTTCTCTCCCTTTTATTACTATTTCTCGCTCTCTGTGTCTCTCTGTCTCTCTCTCTCTCTTTCTCTCTCTTTCACGTTCTCTTTTTATGAAATCTCCATACATTAATTTAATCAAGACGTTGTTTTTTACTCTGCACCTAATTTCCTGGCTTACACTCTCACTTTCCTTCTCTCTCTTTCTCTATCTCTCTCTCTCTCACTTTCCGTCTCTCCCTATCTGTTCCATAATGTGGCTGCAAACTTATTTTTTATCAAGAAGTTTTTTTTTAAATCTCACCATCAGCCTAATTTCTTTGCCAACCCTCTCTCTTAATTACTCTTTACTCTATTTTTCTCTCGCTTCCTCTCTATCTTCCTCTAGCGCTTCCTCACTCTCATTCTCGCTCTCTCCCTCTCTCTCTCCTTCTCTCTCGCGATCTCTCTCTATTTCTTTCGCTCCCTTGCATCTCTCTCTCTCTCTTCTTTTTATGTTTTAATTTTCTCTAGGATTTAGCTGCTTAATTTTTATTAAGATTCCCTTTTAGGCTTTATCTAATCTCGCTCTCTTTCTCTCTCTCTCTCTCTCTCTCTCTCTCTCTGTCACGATGTCGCCTTCTATTTTAAAGTGTCTGAGAGTTCAAATAGCCTTTTCCCTTCGACATTTCTGCTACCCTGCGAAATAGCATGCGAGAATGAGAGTGTTCGCATGCGATGCCTTTTTCCCCCAGTCACATGCATTAGTCCTTTTTTTTATTGCTGATCTTCTTCTACTTTAAAGTTCGTATTTTTTTGTCAAAGAAATGCATTTTTTTCATAATGCTCCTTAAATCATGTGCAAAATTTTCAAAACTTTAGAAGTATGAGTTATGGTAATGGGCAGCACTCGTCGCGTCACGTCGATGCTCTCCAACCACGACGTCCTCGTCGTCTTCCCCCTCCCCCTCTCATCCTTGGCTTCAAGGCCTTTTATCCACACTCCACGCTCACATTCACCCGTGTGCGCTTCCACTCATCACACAACGTGTCCCCAATGTTTTGAGAGCAGCAGCTGTAAGAATAAACTCCGTTTTTCTATCTGTGTCTTCTCTTATGCTTACATGAATATAGTAATTGGATATCATTGTGTGATCCTCTTTTCGCGCCTTACAGCCCTACGTTTTTTTTGTTGTTGTTGAATTTTTTTTGTATTCGTGAGATTCCCGCGAAACGATTGTTAGAGGTGTGGCACTCACCAGTCTCGCCAAGTCCTCTGCTTCTCGTTTCCAATTCGAAAAGAAGAAAAAAAAAGAAAGTGAACAACTCGAGTAACTCTAGCTCTTCTCCTTCTACCGCGTTCTGCCAATGCCCTTCTCTCACGCTATCGTTCCTCTGATTTATATTTTACGAGCACCACGTTGTGTTAGCTGATAGTCGTCGAGTTTTCCTATGCTAATTTCGTGTTTATCCCTCCCAATTGTTGAAAATTCGGTAATTATTTGCACCGTGAAGTAGACTGAATGAAAAAAAAAGTGAAACGACAGGCAAGGAACAAAAGAATTTAAAAAAAGAGAAAAGAAATCGAAAAAAGCAAAAGAAAAAAAAAAGAAAAACGAAAGAAAGCCTTTGCAGTGCTAAAAAAAAACTATTTCTTCATTTATTACTAATTGTTTTTGATGATCCGTGATTTTAATTTGTAAATTAGCTCGTGATTCATTTATCCATCTTGTGAATATCGCCTATGTTAATAATCACTAATTATGTTAATTGATTATATGCAATATCACTCCTGTTAACACTCTGCTCCGTCTTTCGACTGCCAGGAGGACGGAGCAGACTGTTATACCTTGGCATCTTTTGTAGCGAAACGAAGAAGACAAAGAAGGTTGCACTTTGTCTTCTTCCTACTTTTTCCTCCTTTTTAATTCGCTCAAAATCTGTGCATCTCGTGAGGCCTACACAGGGAAGTCCACGTCCAAAAAAGGTTCGGGACTCGGGCCTGAACGGCCGTCGCAAGCCCGGGCACGTTTATTAGTATCTCTTTTTTTCCAAGTCTCAGCTCCATCTTCACAAGCGCTCTTCTCTCAATCGATAAGGCTACCAATCAAATCGGGCCGTAACAAATGTGCCGAATGAATACTTTGTAGTAGAATGAGGAATCTTTTTTCAGCAAAGAGCAATAAGTCAGGAGTAGCACTGTTAGAGCAGTCATTCTATTAGAGCGGGCCGTTTACTTTGATTGAATACTAGCAAAAGATTCTGGGTTTTCAAAGAAAGTTAAGCCGAGAGGAATGTTTGTGCGAAAGGTTTAGATTTTTTTTTTTTTGAGGATCAAAGGAATCATTTTTTGGCTGCTTCCTATCCTCTCTTCAAATTCTCCAACTCGTGAGGCCTGGAGAGAGATGTCTGAAAATCATCCGGGGATCGCTTAAACGGCCATCGTAAGCCCGGTCCCACCCCTCCCTCTTCTGATCATTTTCTGATGCCTTATCTTCCAAGTCTCACTTTCATCTCTCTCTCTCTCTAGCGACAAGGTCTGTGGGATTCTTAACCTTGATGCCACAGATGTTTACTCGTCAATTTCGTTTTAATTGGTCAAAAAAGGATTGCAAAAAAAATCGAGCCGCATAAATGTGCTACTTCTAATGGACAAATGTATTTCTTTGGAATAAAACTACCGATTTTTTTTGATAACGAAGAATATGTCGGGAGTAGCACTTTTAGAATTATCATTCTATAAGAGGGGGTCGATCTATTAGAGGGGTCGTTTACTTTGAATAAATACTAGGTAAAGAAAAAAAAGACTATGTAGGTAAAGAGTGGGGTTTTTTTAGCGAACATCAAGCCGCACGGAAAGGTTTGCATTTTTTTATTGTTACCAAATCATTATTATATTTTAAATATCACTTCTCTTTCTCCGAACTAATGCTACTTTTAGAAAATATTCATAATATATTTCAAACAGGAGCATCGGTTGCCTGAGCTACACTTTAAAAATTTTGTTTTAAGTTAATTATCACCAAATTTTTGTCTTATCATTTATTCTGATTTCTTTTCTCACTTTCATTCGCCCCACTGTTCGGTCGCTCTCTCTCTTTCTCTCTCCTCCTCTATTATCTCGCTTCCTATTTTTCTCCATCCTTTCAACTTCTTTATGGAAAGAATAAAGATCTTTAGAAACACAGTTTTTATTTGGTATAATCTTTTTTCTATTTCTTTTTATGTATTGTAATATATTTCCTATCTTTTCTAGTCGAAGCTGCCTGCCTCTGGAGTGGCCGTTGTCGTCTTCTCCTACTGTCTACTTTCAACTTTCTTACCAACTCTTCAGGTACGCATATGTATGTAGCTCGAGAGTAAGATAAGAGAGAGAGTGAAAGAAGAGAGAGAGAGTGAGAGAAGAGAGAGAGAGTGAGAGAAGAGAGAGAGAGTGAGAGAAGAGAGAGAGAGTGAGAGAAGAGAGAGAGTGAGAGAAGAGAGAGAGACAGAGAGAGAGAGAGAGAGAGAGTGAGAGAGTTTGAGAAAAGTGAGAGAGAGAGAGGGTAGGGAGAAAGTTTCAAAACTATTCTAAATACAATTCCTTGTGCATGTATTTTTAACTGATAATAATTTTCTCATTCTGAGAATCAAGAACGAATACTTGGCAATAGAGTTCACAAACAATGCTTGAGTCAATTTCATGCTAGTGAAGAAGAAGAGAAGAAAATTGCATGTGAGGTTTTGGCGGTTCTCTCTACACTCTCTCTTCTCTCTTCTCATTCCTCGTTCTCTCTCCGTATCTCTCTCTCTCTCGTTCCTCACCTCTCTAACTTTATTCTCTCTCATTATCTCGTTCTCTTCTTTCTCCTCTCTCTCTCTACTCTCTCTGTTACTCTCTTTTCTCTCTCACTCTCTTTTCTCTCCATCTCACAATCTCTCTCTCTCTCTCTCACAATCTCTCTCTCTCTCTCGCCCGTTAAAGTCCGCCACTTCAAGGTATCAAAGACAGCAAGACTCCGTCACGGAGAGAACTCGAACCGTGGTAAATCTGTGCTGATTGACAAATACGCTGCGCTAACTTATCTGGATGCTCGTCCAGGAAGAATCATGCGTGAGGGTGGGAGGGGGGTGTACATACAGTAGGCAGTGCGATAAATGCCGGAAAGGGAATGGAATGAGTGAGTGGCAGAGCCGGCGACGGCACAGCCCGGCCCCTAGAGCCGGTCGGCCCAACTTCGCAGGGTCCCGGGCCGGGCCGGGCACAAAAATGGTCCGTTTAGGCCTGTTAAGCACACGATGTCGTCCGATCAGGACGATTCGTGACATTGTTAGGTGCAAAACTTTCTTCACTTATTCATTTGTTCTCTAAAACTCTCGTATATACATGAAAATTAATGTTCGTAGCATGAGAATGAAAAATTCTGAATTTCAAAACACACTGTTGCTCATCGTACTTTGTTATTAGAATTTTTGAAACGCTGGCTCAAACGGGCCTATGGGCCGGGCCGGGCCCAAAATCCTAGGGCCTATAAATGCTTCGATCCGGGCTGGCCGAGATCTTGGGTCCGAGCGGCCGGGCCGCTCGGACCCAAGATCTTTTTGGGCCATTTACCACCTCTGGCCAGAGGGAGTACGTACTGTGGGAGGAGGAAATGAACACGAGTGACGTACGGTACCACGCATAGTTCATGAATGTGATAAATGTATGTACATACAGATGTATGTACATACATTTATCCCTTTCATACAGATACAAGTTTCACATGTGATTTACATGCATATGTTGCATACATACATACATACATACATACATATATACATACTTGAATTTTTTTTTCATGATGAGCATTTTACCCGTTTACTATTTATTTATGCATATTTTGTTAGCTATTGTATGATGAGATCGGAGCCGTGTGGCTAGCACTTTTTGACCTTTGACTTGATACCGTAGTATTTTTCCATGTAGAAATGGCGACGAACGATTTCATTTGATATCGAAATGATTCTTGTGCGCGGTCTCGCTGTTAATTGTAAGAGGAAACTCGCGGCACTTGACCACGCCTCTTTCACGCTTCCATCCGGTAGCGTAAAGCGGAAGGCGTACACGCCTTTGGCCCTTGTGAGACGAACTCGAAGCACTGTGCCCCCCGGTGCGGCAACTCGGTGTACCAGCTGGCCGAGGAAATGGCCGCCAATGAGCGGCTGAACAGGATTCGCCTCATCATTCTTCTCTACAAAGCGATGGACCGTATGCAGATACTGGCAGCGTTATCGGAAGATCACGCTGTCAGTATCTGCGAACGGTCCATCGCGTCGTAGAGGGTCATGCGCGCGTTTGCAGTGTTGTGAGTGGTGCAGAGGCCAGACTGCACGTGGGCTACGGACGTCGTTCTTCTGCTCGAAGAGGAATTGCACCTTCTCTTCAGTCAGGTGTAAGTCACATTCAGATTGTCGATATCCGCAATATGCATTACTTTAAAAAAATACATAAGAAAAAAACATTACTAATCTTACTTCTCTAACTCACTCTCTAGCTATTTCTTTCATTTTTCTACTAATTATGCCTCACATTCCTCTAATATCCCTGCTCCACTAACACCCCTCGTTTCTCGTTCAACGCCTGTGTCTCTCTTCCGCAATGATCCCTCTTTGAGGGGGATATGCATGTCCTGCTGCCCTTCTGCCATCTCTAACTGTGCCTGCGTCTCTACACATCCAGATTGATCGTAACAGAGTGGCACACATCTTATGGTTAGAGCCGTTCGCTTCCCGTTCGCTTGCCTATAAAAGAGGAGCGACCAACAGATAATCACCAGAAAAATGTTGCTGCACCCTCAAACTAACATGCTCCCTCGGGCGCAGGAAAGACAGAGCTGTTAGGAAAGATCATAGCAGAACCATACAAGGTTTATTATAATGCCCCAAAACATGTTTATTTCTGCTATAACGAGTATCAACCCGGATATGACAGTTTCTTTTTCAACTATGATGTGAGGGAAGACGGGAGGAGTCGATGATGGAGACAGAGAGGATAGAAGCTGGAAAAAGATGAAAAGAAGAACTTCACGAGAAGCGCGTAATCGAGAAGAAGTTACGAGTCGAAGACCGCCGGAAGAAGCGGATGGAAACCTTCCAAAAACCTTCCGAGGAGTCGGACAGAAGATGTGCTGAAAGCGGAGCTTGGCTACTAAAGAAATGTGGAATTTTTTTAATGTATTTATCCTTCTAATACATCTTGTATTGTTGGTAGAAATAAAATATGTATAGAAAGTGTTTTAAAGTGTTGAATATGTGGAGTTGAAGAAAAATTACATATAATTCGTGTATATGTAACAAAACATTACGACGGTACTCTGGAGGATGACTGCACAGTAGACCCTGATATGCAGTACCAAGTGGGCGAAACCTAGATAGACCATGATGAATTAAAGATGAAATGGAAGGAGGAAGGGAAAGAATGCAAAAGTGGAAAATGGAATGAGTGATTTTTCACTTAATGAACTATGATTCATTTTTCACTTACTGCACTATGAATTTATAATAATTTTTACCTATTGAAATCCCTTCAAATTTAATTTAATTTGGGATAAAGAAAATACATTAATCTGAATATTTTTTAATACAAATTACCGTACATAATTTATAGGTGAGTAACATTGTCTTGCAACTGCAATTACACCAAGGCTTTCAAGAATTTGAAGCGAAATCAGAGGAATCAATAGAATGCAGCCCTTGATCTCCACGAGCAGTACGGCATGCCTCTCAAGGCAACCAACGGCCTTTCTGATGTCGCTGCATGGCAAGCTGAGCTCCGTGACATCCAGCTCGTAGTGTTCGAAATATCCAGAGAGAAGACGCATCTCTACTGCGGCCCCATCACCGATGATGCTAATATCCTGGCACTCTCTCTGACGAACAACCACTATGACTTTATTAAGAGAATACCTCGCTTCTTGGGCAAGAAATAAATTTAAATAAATGCTTAATTAAAAAAATTATAATACAGGAAGTGAATACTACTGCATCCGCCACATTATCAAGTACATCAACACGGGCGATCATTATAAATGCGATCACAAGTGCCGGCTGTGTGGAAAGAAGAGTATGGAGCAGTGCTACGGCCATGTTGACATCGAGTGCGGCAATTGCAACCGCACCTTAAACACTCGGGAGTGCTGTAATCGACATCGAAATAAGTGGAATGGAATTGGCAAGGCCATGTGAAAGAAGATAAAGAAGTGCGGCACGTGCAGACAGATCATCTGCGGAAAGCGAACGGGGCGTAAACATAGATGTTTCCACAACTACTGTCACAAGTGTCAACAGGACATGCCGACTTCCCACGTCTGCTGCATTGCCACTTCGGCTCCTCTCAAAGATGATTTCCAGAAGAAGATAGTCATTTTTGACGTTGAGGTAAAGATATTATACTTTACGAGCAATACGTACAGGTTTGTTACTTTTATTCATTTTTTTTCATTATATATATATATATATATATATAGTATCACATTTATATTTTTAATTTCTAATTTATATATGCTTATCTATTTTATACTATTCAGGAACTACTAGTGTAGTGTATCTATAATGAGAGGGAAGTCGGGAAGTCGGCGGGAGTCGCTGAACAACAAGGACGAGGAACGAGGAGCTTCACGAAAGGAGCGTGATCGGGAGCGATTTCACGAATCGGGAACCGCCAGAAGAAGGAGACCTGCCTACTAAAGAAATGTGGAATTGTTTTATGATTTTATAACATGTATTGTTGATAGAAATAAAATATGTATTAAAAAGTGTTGGAGCTTGAGGGATAAAAATAGTATAATAATAATAATAATAATTTGATGCGACCACACTTGCATGATTTAAAACCGATAAAGAATATTTAGACCGAGGATACGGAAAAGAAAGGGAAAAATAGCAGGAATGTATCCGTGCTGTGCAGCTTACTTGAACATGTAACATACCACATTAAAGCAGCACTAACTTACGGGCAGTACATAGAGGTCCGTTTTTTTTTGTTTTTTATTTTTATTTTTTCTCTTTTCTCTCTCTCTCGCTCTTTATACTAACACATTTCTTTATTATATATATATATATATATATATATATATATATATATATATATATACACCCAACATCTTTACTTATTTAGGAACTGCTAGTCCAGGGTGTCGAGGATGAGAGGGAAGAAGGCTGGGGTCGCTGACGAACAAGGACGAGGAACTAGAAGAAGCAGAAGAGAAAAGTCCCAGGAACTACACGAGCAGCGTTCAATCAGGAGACATTGCTCGAATCGGGAGCCGACAGAAAAAAGAGAGCTCAGCCTCGACCATATGTTAGTACATTTTTTCCTTTCTTTTTTCCCACTATGTATTAACTTCTTTCTCAATTTTATATGTATCTTTTTTATTTCAAGTCAAATTCGTTAAGCAACTCAACAATGATGTGAGGCAAATCGGCGGGAGTCGATGAAGAAAGAGGGGAAAGGAGCTGGAGAAGCTACGAACAGAAGACCGCCGAAGAACCTTCCGAGTCGGAGACCGCCGAAGACATTGCTCGAGTCGCGAACCGCCAGAAGAGAGGAGAGCTGCGAGCACAGCTCGCTTACAAGAGAAATATGGAATTGTTTTTTTTTAAATGTATTTATAATATGTATTGCTGACAGAAATAAAATGTATATAAAAAAAACCTTTATTCGCGCATCGGGCCAATGTGTTTTTGATGTAATACACGGGGATCTATCACATGGAAGTGGGCGATCGATGGGCACCGGCGGGTTCGTCGAAGTGTCTGACTAGGATTAGGCAGATCTTTTCCCGGTCAGCCAACGGTTTCTTCTCTCCTAACGATGAGGTTTTTACAGCTGTATTTTAAAGATATATTTTATTAAATTAAAATATTTAATGTGTATCTGTTTCTTTTAAGATGAGCGAACTATCGTTAATGTGGATTGCTCATGTGATGGAAATATATAATGACTCTCTCCTCGTTTCTACCAACCGGATGAAAGAGTTATTTTGTGACCTACATCGTGCCTAACAGCGAGACTTCGGAAGTGTGAGAAGTGGTTCTATTTACTCGCATAGTTAAATTTCCTCTTGAATACGGTAGGACTGGTTGACTTCGGCGGCAATTTAGCTGCCCAAAGTGAGGGTCCCTTTGAAAGTTGGATTATTTTCTCTCTTCAAAAATTAAAGGTTGCCAGCAAGGACCTTCACATCGATACAATACAAATGATTCTTTTTCCTTTCCACCATTTATCAAATCTTTTCTCGCTTATATTATATAGAAAATAGACCATGCATATTTTTCCTTTATCGTTTCCACATTTGTGTCTTAAATTATTTATAAACAGTTGAGGCAAACAAATGGAGATAAATATACTTGTGTCAGAAGCATGGGATATTAATCTGAGAAATTTTTTTCTCACACATACATAACATGTGACAAGAAACTATGGATTTTGACTTAAAAAGGGAAGAATTGCTGTGCAGTGTTCAAACACATAACACGCTTTTCTATGCAGCCGTCGGAGCTCCCGACGGCTGCAGGGGCTCTGCAGTACGTAGGCCAGGGCCCCAAGGTGTACGCCTACAGGTTCGCCGACAGCGCAGGCCTGCTGAGGGAAGTAGCGAAGTGTCGCTTCTCGATCACGTCGGACACCGCGGCCTTCATTTAGTTTAATGTCATGAAGAATCTCCATGCATTCCATCGGCGTCCCCTATGAGCGCTTCCGCGTGAATGCTGCCCGCAACATTTAGACGGTGGACATGGTCAAGTCATTCAAGCCGTTCTACGACAAGCGCCGCATTGTCCAGGGGACCTACCTATCCCTCCCATACGGATTCTGCAATGCCTAGGCGCCTCTCTCATCTCTCTCTCTCTCTCCCTCTCTCTCTCTCTTGCGTTCTTTGTTTCAACTATCTAGCTTCTGCTTCGCATTTCAATCCATTCATCATTACTTTCGCCTTGGTATCCCGTCCTTGTTCTCACAAAAGTTGCTTCTCTGCATGTCAATGCATTCTACTTGCATTTGCTGACGATTCTAGCTGTTTTCGCATACTTGTGGCACCTATGCATACCTTTTCATTTGCTTTTACTTTATGGTGAGAGTGAGAAAGATTAGATGAGTAGATATGTGGCTGGTGTCAAAAAAAGTGGGGTTTTTTTCGCGCTACCCCAATTTTCTGATTTTAAGAACACGAATTATTCTAATATTTTCATAAATCTTTCAAATTTTGTTGAAACATTTCTGGCCAACATTTCTTTGTGAGTCAATCCGTTCTTCCAGTTTATGAATTTGAAGTCTGAAAGCAAAAACATTTTGCAAATCAATACTATGAATAACAAAATATTTTGGAAATATTGGGACGACTGACCCGCTTGTTTTTTTATTGATTCGTCTCAATAAATTCGGATGGATTAACAAGGACCGTAGTAATTCAAATTTTGCTCAAATATTTGTTTTCTTTCTTCCCTTTCGTATTTTTGGACTTTCTGCTCAACTTCAAATAAATTTATTCAACCTTTAACATTAAAGGAGCAGAGAAAGTCGAAGTGGCAAAATGAACGATAATGATACGCCTGCGAGGTGCGAGACACAATAAATATTGTTTCTCGATCATTATAAAATACAACTTGCAGAACTTCCATGAAGAACTGAATGTGAAGTCAAATCGTCTTCAAATAAAGTGTTTTTTTTCTGAATGACGCCTCAGAAAAAGTTCATTTCCATGTTTGCCAAAAGGTTTGAAGAAAAAAATACATAATATGTTGTGCTCTTACAGTACATACATCACATATCTGAACGAAACTTCTAGAGCGCACTTTTGAACCATAATGAAAGGCATTTCGAGTGGGCCAACATCATTCTACTAGTGATTCTCCTCGGCGGCTGGCGGGCTTCTCTCTTATTCCTCACTTACGCTACGAAAGCGTGTTTCCGTCTCACTATAAATTAATCATTGGACAAAAATCTATTTATACATACATCACTTATAATAAATTAAAGCTAGACAATTTCTCTCATTTTTTTCAATATTTCAGATCTTCGATGTCTTCCTCCTCCTCTTCTCTTGCCAGCAATCGCAAACCCGGCAGGTCTGGCAAACCCGGCAAGAGCAAACCCGGCAAGAGCAAACCCGGCAAGTCTGGCAAAGGCCAGCCGACTACCAACAAGGTCATATTATGATGTAAATCCGCTTTCAATATAATTTCTTAACGCTGAAATTCTTATCGTGCATCCTGCAAGTTGTGACATGCAATCGATTACTTTTATTCGAAAAAAAAACATCTAAACAATGGTTTGTATTAACATACATGTATAAGAAAATGAGTGAAAATCACCGGTAGAAATTGATGCACAGATCATCGCTTTTCTATATGCTTGCCACGCCGGTTTCTCTTTTCAAGATATTCTGTTTATTCTCTATACTAAGCTGTGTAAATTGGCTAACCAAATACGTACGTGTAAGCTAATTAAATAAAAAAATTAAAAAATAACAAAAGTTTTCATTAAAAGAAAGTTCTTAGACCGATACTGTCACTGCCTCTGAAGACTCCAACTCCGACTCGTGGCTGACGAGTAAGAGCTCATTTCCGTGACATGGGAAAGGGAATATATACATAAATAAAAAAAACGATAGAAATAAGAGAGGCAGTGAAGATATCTGTATAGAAAAACCTTGTCGCAGAGTCAGAGCAGAGGGATGAAGAAGAATTCCTCATGGACGACCGCCCATCGCTTCAGTCGCAATTTGGCATTCCCGCCTTGCCCTACAAAAAGTCTCCACCCGTACGTATCGATTGAAAATATATTTTAACTGACTATAATTTATCTTTTAAGACGTATAATAAAATGAATATTTTAAATGTATCAAAAATTGTAAAGGCAATGTAATTTGTTAAGGGCGAGCCCTTCTCCGAGAAAGAGTGGCACGTTCATTTGTGAAAAATTGCTCAAATTTTTTATTTCTGCTCTCAATCGTATATCTATGAAAAAAAAACATTTAAAAAGGCGATATTAAAATAAATTTATTAAATTTGTCTATTTATATCTATCATATATATTTCAGCAGCGACGAGGATTCTGACAGGATTGAGGAAGAAGTCGAGAAGATGATGGAGAAGTTAGTTGAGTGCGAGGGAATGAGAGATTGAGATGAGATGGTGGTGGGGAGGGGGATGTTAAGAGAAGAGAGAGAGAGAGATATGCCGACACCAAAGAGTAGACTTGAGTATATTCTCTTTGAGCTTCTGCAACGGACTGAGCCTGTGGGAGTTTTCCGAACAGATCGACACGCTCGACCTGCGACAGCGGAACTGCCCTGCAGTCTTCCGCAAAGCGGCGCCCTCCAATCCAGCGACGCCGACGGCGTGTACGTTGTCTACGGCGGGCTATTCCACAAACGGACTGCAGAGGGCTGCAAAAAAAGAATGCGTGCGTGTTTTTTTAAAGATATTTTGATAGAACGCCCACACAACAACTTGCCCCGAAGATTGTGGAAAAGTTAATTGATTTGGCCAAGTCAATACATACAAAGATACCAACTCTTTTCGCGCTACCACCATTTTATGATATAGCATTTTACGAACAAGAATTATTCTAATATTTTCATAAATCTTTCAAATTTCGTTGAAATTGTGGATATTTGTTGAAATTGAAAAAAAAAGATTGTGGTGATGCATTCGTAGAACAGAGCACTGTTCTCAGAAGCAGCTGCGTGCCTCGACGCACTCTCTGATCCAGAGCCAGAAGACAACGAAGGAGAAGAAGGAGGGGCTCCTCTCAGCTGCCGAGGCCAAGCTGCAGTACGAGACTCTATGCTCCAAGAAGAGCACGCTCAATTCCGTACGGCCTTTCTTTTTGTTATTACTTTTTTTTGTGGAAGTTACTCCTGCACCATTTAGAATTGTCTGCCACCAGACTCTCTTACTTTCGCTCTCTTTGTCTATCTCTATCCCTCACTAAATACTTTCTCCTTCCCTCTCTACCTCTCACTTTCTCCCCGTTGTCTCTCTCTGTCTCTCTATTTCTCACTTCTCATTTCTCTCTTTTTCACCTCTTGCTTTCCCTTTATATCATCTTCTCTTTAATTCTCGATCGATCTGTTCTCTCTCTTTCTCTCTCTCTCTCTCTCTCTCTCTTTCTCTCTCTCTGCTCTCTTACAGACGATGACCGCAGCGGTGCGCGGTGGCGAGATGCCGGAGGGTCCGCTCCCGGCAATGGTACTGCCTCCACTGGAAGAGTTTAAAGCGGCGCTGCTCTCATTCAACCAGGCCGTCGCTCGCGTCTACCAACGCATGGAGAAAAAGGTACCCCGACATTTCGTCAATAGGCCTTTCGTCACATATTCATAATTCCACTCTTATTGTATTTCGAATTTAACAAATATGTATATTTACATATTTGTAGGAGTTGAAATATTCATAATTCGAGCCTTTTTACAATTCAAATTTAACAGATACAAGAAGAGATATACATATTTAAAGATCATCAAGAAGTCCGGCAAGGGCAAGGGCAACAAGAGTGAGCAGAGCGCAAAAGAAAAAAATTTATATGTGACTAATGTGTTTTAAAATTATAAAAAAAAGCGTTTCCCCAATATTTTCGTGCGGTTTTCAGAAACTATAACAATCCTTTGTATGGGAATATCTTTTGTAGATAGGGCGTACAAATGCAGAAATACCAGCTGTGATCTAATTTATGGTTCGAGATTTTCTGCGTACACACCAATGCAGTAACCAATGTTTTGCATGTTGTTCATTGCTATTGAGTGAAGAAGACGTGTAGAATATCAAGTTTGGAAAACGAAAGAACGAAACGATTGGAAAAAAGCAGAAAGATTCAGGATAAAAAAACATTGGTTTTTTAATGGGTGAAAGCTTCTGTGTAGGATTCAAAGAAATTCGTCGATCTATAGTGGGTGTTGAGAAGATAAAGTCACAGTCGATATCATCCATTAAATACTGCTCAGAAGGGCAAGAAAAGAAGAAGAAAAAAAATGCAATGTTCCGCCATGAACTATTATAGAAAGAACGAGTAGGTTCATAATTGCCTGTTTTAACATTTAGCAAAACCATAGAATTCGACATGGAAAAGGAAAAGCTGAAATTAAAGTATATGCTTCCAAGTAAGCGAATTGCTCTCTGTTTTTTTCATTGACACCAATAACTAACTATTTTAGACAAAGCTTATTTATCTATTTGTTAATCGAACATGAAATTAATATTTCCATGTACAGCACAAATGTATGAAAAAAGTCAGCACAAATTTATGAAAACCAAGCGGATTGGAAGACGAGTTAAGTTTGAAGTGATCGAGTGGAAGAGAATATTCGTGCAGAATTCAAAGTCGACCGGTCTTTAAGAAGAATTAACTTCGAAGTGATCGAGCGCAAAGGATACTACGTGCTGAATCGAAAACCCACCGGACGTGAATAAGAATTAAAAGAAGTGACCGAGTCGAAGCAGAAAAATGTTGGAAAGTGAAAGCGATTCACTATTGGGCAGAACGCGTGTGAAGAAACCGCAGAAGAAGGAAGATAGACGCAAGAACAATATGCAGATTGACAAGGCAATGACCGCGACCTGAAGTCGAGTGAAGGAGAAGAAGGATGAACTCGTACGGTTGGAAGGAGAGATCGAAATGGACAAGAAATTGTCAGAGTTCTTCAAGAAGGGAAGCTGCGGACATCTAAAGAATCAAAGCACGTTCTGTGTGACAAAGCATTGGAGATGATGGAAAACCATGAGAAGGAAGCGAAGCGATATTGTGGCCTGGCAATCGATGCATGCGTGGAAGTTGAACGATTGATGAACAAATTGGAGCAGAAGATGGCGACCATGAGCACGTCAAGACATGACAGTAATGGAGAGAAGACAGCGGACGAAAATGGAACCGAAAATTCCATTGATGGCTCTTAGAATAGACAAAATGTTGCAAAAATCTCATTTAGCAAGAAATAAGAGAACTCACAAGGGAAGCCTCTTTCCATAACCCAGCCAATCGCGATCTAAGTAAGTTTCCCATATAGTCCTTCTTGAAAAATGTATACTAAACTATTTTAAAACTGTGCTCGACGCCTTTGCGATTTTATATGAATTTTTGAAAAATGGATAAAATTTACATTGAAATTTACATGGAAAAGCACGACCATTATCAGTCGCTGTTTGGGATTTCAACGAAGCCTATGCAGCGCAGTGGGTTGCGCTCTTGTTTTCAATTTTCAAGGTCACGGGTTCGATTCCTTCGGGGACGAAACTTTTTGATTCAACTGTTTTATTTAATGTGATAATGAAGGGTCTAGATAATTTTACAACGATTTTGAGAGTATGCAAAATTTTTATATGATAATTTTACGATGAACTCTTTAGAAATTTTTTTTTTGGAAATTGTTTATTTCTCTATGAATTGTGATCCGAGAGGCCGTCCACCAGACGGAAAAATTGTCAAAAAAAAATTTCCCTGAAACTTGTCCCAGGGTGTTATTTGATGCGTGGAAACCGAATCAGAAGCTCGTTTTGCACGATTTTGCCGTTTTCCAGAGTTACCTTAGGTTTACGGTATAGTTGTTTTCTCTCGGGCTTGGTATGACCTTATGAAAAAAACCGAAATCATCTAATCTAAGTAAGTTTCCCATATAAGTCCTTCTTGTAAAATGTATACTAAACTATTTTAAAACTGTGCTCGACGCCTTTGCGATTTTATATGAACGCACCTTATACTTGGTTTCATCGACACAAAAACCCCACAATAAAAAAGATCAAGCCAAATTGAAGCCAATCTGTCATATACCATAAACCAACCGTAACTCTGGAAAACGGCAAAATCGTGCAAAACTAGATTCAGATTCGATTTCATAGTCTTGAGAGAGGATGATCATTGCAATTTGATAATTTTCGTCAACATGTTGTAATCCAGAAATAAGTTCTTTTGCTTCTCCAGACAAACAGCTGCGAAGTAGACTTAATTTTGAAACGGGTTCAATGTCTGTATGTCCAACTAGAGCATTGAATGAGTCGCGAAATTCTGGCCATTTCAATAGATCACCAGAAAATGTAGGTAATTGGATCTGACTTGCGAATCCAGATTGAAGTGCTGAAGACGTGTGAGTAGTTCTCGGTTGCGGAAGAGTCGTGGCAGGCGTGGGAGCCGGATGAGCCAATGGAACTGTTGAGTTTGGATTCTTCTGTGTGTCAATTTCGATGACCGCTGAGGATTGATTTATTCTTGGCTGAGAATGGGATCTCGCTGTTCTAGATTCTGATAGTTCTGAGGCATTGTCAATAGATGGGACAGCAATTTTTCTTTTCTTTCCTTCTTCTTGTAATTTCTTGAGTAGATTGTCAGTAGCGATGATAAGTTTGTATGCGTCATTCATAGCAGGGCGGTAATCATGAGTCTGAAGGAATGTTTTCATGATTTCTTCTTCCTCCTTGGAAGATTTCGCAATAGCATCAAATTGATCATTGTATGATTTCAGTTTCTCATAACTTTCTTGTACGTTGTTTCGTGATATGATCAATTCTTCAAAGAGTTCGATAATCGTATCATTATCAGTCTTTGTGAGATCCAGCTTAATTGTGGATTCATGATGCTTTGAAAGAAGGTCGGTTCATCTTATGAGTGTTGCTCGGGTTCGACCCAAGGCTTGTCTGATTTTTCCTGACATTATTCGAATCGATATAGAATGCCTTAATCTGAGAGTGATTGTGTCGCGAAGGATATTGCGTGAATTCCTTGCTTCCGATCACAATGCATCTCATGACGTATTCATACAAAGTGATTTTCAAAGTAACCGATATATGTTGCAAAACCATGTAATAAAAAAAAACCATTCTGTGAGTCGATTTCACGCAAATTTGAAACTTGAAACGAATACATATGTAAAAAGCAAATCTTTCCCATCCACATATTCACAGTCATATTCATTCTTATGAGACTATTAGTAAAAATTAACTGCATCCAATATTTTCTTAATCACAATATACGCTCTAAATTGCAAAAACTTATTCACCCAGTGCTGTTAACCCTTATTGATCAATAAAAATGACAACGACAAATCTGAGTGTCGAGTCATCCCCTCAGAATATCGAGTCCGCTCTCCACAATATTCAGTCAACTCTCCACATATGGAATCAGTCCAGATTCATTCTTCCCCATCCAATTTCATCACACACACACATCACTTATCTCATCAGCTTATCATACTGCAGCAATCAATTATCAAAATTGAGAAGCAGGTGGCTATCATAACTGAGACTCTTTAGAAGATAGAGTCAAATCTGTCAACATCCATTCCTCCATGCATTAGAAAAGGTAGCCCTGTCAATGCTGTGACAACGAAGATCATCACATTATTGTCCACTGATCCCACGCAGCTACGCGAAAAGATCATAACTCACAATGACAATTGTAATTACTACGAACAAACAATTATCGATTACACAGAAATTCCATGCAAAAAGAATCCATCTTCTGTGGCTACACAAAGCATTCTACTACATTGCACGGCACTCCAAGACATTGAATCCAAAAATATCATTCTCGTTGAATTGTTCACCTGATCAAATTCGTCGACTTGTTAAACCTATATTTTTACTCATCATTGGGAAATAGGGATATATAATTACTGTTACTGAAAAAATTATTATTTATCATTCTCTCGGTATAACGCAAGCGAACATTCATACATATGTATATACTTCAAATATATATACCACAAAAGCAGACTTACTTTACTTACATTACTCTAATGATATATCTTTATACCACATACATACCACGACGCTGACGACTTCACACAAACGACTTCACGCTGACAACGACCCGTATCAACATCGTATCACAACTCACCAACTTCATGCCCGTTCCACGCTATTCGATCACGTTCTTCAACTTCCTTTTCCTTTTCGGCCCGGGAGGTGTAAAGCAGGACAGTGCTATACAACTAAGCTTCAGATCCTAAATTTTACACATGATTTTATTGCCTTCTCTGTAGCAATCATATCTCCTCTACCTTTTTTTACGGCCCGGAGTGTATCCAACTTGTAAGTTGGATAATTGGAGTTTTAGATTTCTAGATTTCTAGATTTCTAGAAGAAACCGTTCTATCATAGCCATAAAGTGTGGGAAATATTGCCCTCTGAAATTCCCACACGTCTGAGTCGTAACGTTTGGCCCGTGTTTGGAGTGATTTGGCCGTGTGCGCCGTGGGATAATTACTCCTTTAAATAGTCCGCGCTGTACAGTTTCGTTACCTTTTCGATTGTATGGCTTACTCTGTACACGATCTGGTCCAAGAATAAAGCTCTATCATATCAGAGACCTATTTCTTGTTGACTGGTGTAACGCTGGTGTAACGCTGGTGTAACGCTGGTGTAACGCTGGTGTAACGCTGGTGTAACGCTGGTGTAACGCTGGTGTAGCGCTGGTGTAGCGCTGGTGTAGCGCTGGTGTAGCGCTGGTGTAGCGCTGGTGTAGCGCTGGTGTAACACTGGTGTAACGCTGGTGTAGCGCTGGTGTAACGCTGGTGTAACGCTGGTGTAACGCTGGTGTAACGCTGGTGTAACGCTGGTGTAACGCTGGTGTAACGCTGGTGTAACGCTGGTGTAACGCTGGTGTAGCGCTGGTGTAACGCTGGTGTAACGCTGGTGTAGCGCTGGTGTAACGCTGGTGTAACGCTGGTGTAACGCTGGTGTAGCGCTGGTGTAGCGCTGGTGTAGCGCTGGTGTAGCGCTGGTGTAGCGCTGGTGTAGCGCTGGTGTAGCGCTGGTGTGACACTGGTGTAACGCTGGTGTAACGCTGGTGTAACACTGGTGTAACACTGGTGTAACGCTGGTGTAACGCTGGTGTAACACTGGTGTAACACTGGTGTAACGCTGGTGTAACGCTGGTGTAACGCTGGTGTAACGCTGGTGTAACGCTGGTGTAGCGCTGGTGTAACGCTGGTGTAGCGCTGGTGTAGCGCTGGTGTAGCGCTGGTGTAGCGCTGGTGTAACGCTGGTGTAGCGCTGGTGTAGCGCTGGTGTAGCGCTGGTGTAACACTGGTGTAACACTGGTGTAACGCTGGTGTAACGCTGGTGTAACGCTGGTGTAACGCTGGTGTAACGCTGGTGTAACGCTGGTGTAACGCTGGTGTAACGCTGGTGTAACGCTGGTGTAGCGCTGGTGTAACGCTGGTGTAACGCTGGTGTAACGCTGGTGTAACGCTGGTGTAACGCTGGTGTAACGCTGATGTAGCGCTGGTGTAACGCTGGTGTAACGCTGGTGTAGCGCTGGTGTAACGCTGGTGTAACGCTGGTGTAACGCTGGTGTAGCGCTGGTGTAACGCTGGTGTAACGCTGGTGTAACGCTGGTGTAACGCTGGTGTAACGCTGGTGTAACGCTGGCGTAACGCTGGTGTAACGCTGGTGTAACGCTGGTGTAACGCTGGCGTAACGCTGGTGTAACGCTGGTGTAACGCTGGTGTAACGCTGGTGTAACGCTGGTGTAATGCTGGTGTAACGCTGGTGTAAAGCTGGTGTAACGCTGGTGTAACGCTGGTGTAACGCTGGTGTAACGCTGGTGTAACGCTGGTGTAACGCTGGTGTAACGCTGGTGTAACGCTGGTGTAACGCTGGTGTAGCGCTGGTGTAACGCTGGTGTAACGCTGGTGTAGCGCTGGTGTAAACGCTGGTGTAACGCTGGTGTAACGCTGGTGTAACGCTGGTGTAACGCTGGTGTAACGCTGGTGTAACGCTGGTGTAACGCTGGTGTAACGCTGGTGTAACGCTGTTGTAACGCTGGTGTAACGCTGGTGTAACGCTGGTGTAACGCTGGTGTAACGCTGGTGTAACGCTGGTGTAACGCTGGTGTAACGCTGGTGTAACGCTGGTGTAACGCTGGTGTAACGCTGGTGTAACGCTGGTAAGTTGGATAATTGGATTTTTAGATTTCTAGATTTCTAGATTTCTAGAAGAAACCGTTCTATCATAGCCATAAAGTGTGGGAAATATTGCCCTCTGAATTTCCCACACGTCTGAGTCGTAACGTTTGGCCCGTGATTTGGAGTGATTTGGCCGTGTGCGACCTTCTTTCAAAGCATCATGAATCCACAATTAAGCTGGATCTCACAAAGACTGATAATGATACGATTATCGAACTCTTTGAAGAATTAATCATATCACGAAACAACGTACAAGAAAGTTATGAGGTAATTTCTTGAGTAGATTGTCAGTAGCGATGATAAGTTTGTATGCGTCATTCATAGCAGGGCGGTAATCATGAGTCTGAAGGAATGTTTTCATGATTTCTTCTTCCTCCTTGGAAGATTTCGCAATAGCATCAAATTGATCATTGTATGATTTCAGTTTCTCACAACTTTCTTGTACGTTGTTTCGTGATATGATCAATTCTTCAAAGAGTTCGATAATCGTATCATTATCAGTCTTTGTGAGATCCAGCTTAATTGTGGATTCATGATGCTTTGAAAGAAGGTCGGTTCTTCTTATGAGTGTTGCTCGGGTTCGACCCAAGGCTTGTCTGATTTTTCCTGACATTATTCGAATCGATATAGAATGCCTTAATCTGAGAGTGATTGTGTCGCGAAGGATATTGCGTGAATTCCTTGCTTCCGATCACAATGCTAGTTAGGTATAGATTAAGTAGTGGATATAGCGAGTGACTGTGTCGTGAAGGAAATTCTTTCCTTGCTTCCGATCACAATGTTAGTTAGGATTTGAGAATACAGTTAGTGATTGTGTCGTGAAGGATTGCCGTTCCTTGCTTCCGATCACAATGCTAGAGTGTATCGTGAGAGAAATGCGTGGATTTCTTGCCTCCGATGACAATGCTAGTGGGGATTAGATCATATGAATGATTGATTCGAGAAGTGTGTCCCTTACAGTTGTCGAATGCTAATGATTCATATGAGTGATTGCTTTGTGAAGTATGCTACTGATATTGCCGCCGAGCAGAGATAATTGCTATGAAGATATGGTTCAGATGAAAGCAATGGTCGCCATGTCAACAAGAAATAGGTCTCTGATGTGATTGAGCTTTATTCTTGGACCAGATCGTGTACAGAGCAAGCCATACAATCGAAGTGGTAACGAAACTGTACAGCGCGGACTATTTAAAGGAGTAATTATCCCACGGCGCACACGGCCAAATCACTCCAAACACGTGCCAAACGTTACGACTCAGACGTGTGGGAAATTCAGAGGGCAATATTTCCCACACTTTATGGCTATGATAGAACGGTTTCTTCTAGAAATCTAGAAATCTAGAAATCTAAAAATCCAATTATCCAACTTACAAGTTGGATACAACACCAGCGTTACACCAGCGTTACACCAGCGTTACACCGGCGTTACACCAGCGTTACACCAGCGTTACACCAGCGTTACACCAGCGTTACACCAGCGTTACACCAGCGTTACACCAGCGTTACACCAGCGTTACACCAGCGTTACACCAGCGTTACACCAGCGTTACACCAGCGTTACACCAGCGTTACACCAGCGTTACACCAGCGTAACACCAGCGTTACACCAGCGTTACACCAGCGTTACACCAGCGCTACACCAGCGTTACACCAGCGTTACACCAGCGTTACACCAGCGTTACACCAGCGCTACACCAGCGTTACACCAGTGTTACACCAGTGTTACACCAGCGTTACACCAGCGTTACACCAGCGTTACACCAGCGTTACACCAGCGTTGTACACACCAATGCAGTAACCAATGTTTTGCATGTTGTTCATTGCTATTGAGTGAAGAAGACGTGTAGAATATCAAGTTTGGAAAACGAAAGAACGAAACGATTGGAAAAAAGCAGAAAGATTCAGGATAAAAAAAACATTGGTTTTTTAATGGGTGAAAGCTACTGTGTAGGATTCAAAGAAATTCGTCGATCTATAGTGGGCTACACCAGCGTTACACCAGCGCTACACCAGCGTTACACCAGCGTTACACCAGCGTTACACCAGCGCTACACCAGCGTTACACCAGCGTTACACCAGCGCTACACCAGCGTTACACCAGCGTTACACCAGCGTTACACCAGCGTTACACCAGCGTTACACCAGCGTTCTCGTTACACAATCGAAAAGGTAACGAAACTGTACAGCGCGGACTATTTAAAGGAGTAATTATCCCACGGCGCACACGGCCAAATCACTCCATACACGGGCCAAACGTTACGACTCAGACGTGTGGGAAATTCAGAGGGCAATATTTCCCACACTTTATGGCTATGATAGAACGGTTTCTTCGTTACACCAGCGTTACACCAGCGTTACACCAGCGTTACACCAGCGTTACACCAGCGTTACACCAGCGTTACACCAGCGTTACACCAGCGTTACACCAGCGTTACACCAGCGTTACACCAGCGCTACACCAGCGTTACACCAGCGTTACACCAGCGTTACACCAGCGTTACACCAGCGCTACACCAGCGCTACACCAGCGTTACACCAGCGTTACACCAGCGTTACACCAGCGTTACAATAGCGTTACACCAGCGTTACACCAGCGTTACACCAGCGTTACACCAGCGTTACACCAGCGGTACACCAGCGTTACACCAGCGTCACACCAGCGTTACGCCAGTGAAACGCTGGCGTAACGCCTGTCAACAAGAAATAGGTCTCTGATATGATAGAGCTTTATTCTTGGACCAGATCGTGTACAGAGCATCTAAAACTCCAATTATCCAACTTACAAGTTGGATACACTCCGGGCCGTAAAAAAGGTAAAGGAGATATGATTGCTACATAGAAGGCAATAGAATCATGTGTAAAATTTAGGATCTGTAGCTTAGTTGTATAGCACTGTCCTGCTTTACACCTCCCGGGCCGAAAAGGAAAACGAAGTTGAAGAACGTGATCGAATAGCGTGGAACGGGCATGAAGTTGGTGAGTTGTGATACGATGTTGATCCGGGTCGTTGTCAGCGTCGTGGTATATATGTGGTATAAAGATATATCATTAGAGTAATGTAAGTAAAGTAAGTATGCTTTTAATATTGTGGTATATATATATATATATATATATATATATATATATATATATATATATATATATATATATATATATATATATTTGAAGTATAAACATATGTATGAATGTTCGCTTGCGTTATACCGAGAGAATGATAAATAATAATTTTATCAGTGACAGTAATTATATATCCCAATTTTCCAATGATGAGTAAAAATATAGGTTTAACAAGTCGACGAATTTGATCAGGTGAACAATTCAACGAGAATGATATTTTTGGATTCAATGTCTTGGAGTGCCGTGCACTGTAGTAGAATGCTTTGTGTAGCCACAGAAGATGGATTCTTTTTGCATGGAATTTCTGTGTAATCGATAATTGTTTGTTCGTAGTAATTACAATTGTCATTGTGAGTTATGATCTTTTCGCGTAGCTGCGTGGGATCAGTGGACAATAATGTGATGATCTTCGTTGTCACAGCATTGACAGGGCTACCTTTTCTAAGGCGTCTAATGCATGGAGGAATGGATGTTGACAGACTTGACTCTATCTTCTAAAGAGTCTCAGTTATGATAGCCAACTGCTTCTCAATTTTGATAATTGATTGCTGCAGTATGATAAGCTGATGAGATAAGTGATGTGTGTGTGATGAAATTGGATGGGGAAGAATGAATCTGGAATGATTCCATATGTGGAGAGTTGACTGAATATGTCATGTAAATTCCCCTTTCTCATCCTATCCTTTGACCTATGCACTATTCTGATATTCTCAAGTGCATTCGTATTATGCAATCACGTAATTAACGTGATCATTTTCCTGACTAGAAGAGTCAGTCTGCTTGGTCGCGCTCCTTGGGAGCGGTTCCTTCCCCTTCCCTCGTATTATTTCTTTGGTGCCGTCGGGCAGTTGTTGATAAAAAGCGTCGTTGCGCCAGTTCCCTCGTCCTCTTCACACTCAAACGACAGAGAAGAAGCCAGTGAGCTTCATTACATGGGGGCCGAACCGATCGAATTCGACGAGATCTCTTGCTGAGGAAGAGAAGAATCGCTGGAAAGGAGGTTGAGTTTGAGTTTTGCAGAGTCGCAGAGCTTGGCAGTTGTGAGGAGTATTCCTTCCTTGGTTGATGAGCGTTCCAACCAAGTGAAGAAGAGAAGGACGTCTGAGAAGAGGACGCCAAGGATAGAAGTTTTACTCGGTTGAAGTTGCGTTCCAACCGAGTAAAGGAGATATTTTGCTGGTTGAAGAAGAAAGAGGAATTTGCGAGCAGTCCGGAGGAGCAAGGAGATAAATCCCACTTGGTTTGACTCCAAGCGAAGTTTCGAGCAGTTGATTCGGTTGAAGTTGCGTTCCAACCGAATCAAAGGGAAATCCCGTCTGTACGAAGAGAGAATTCCGGACAGACGAAGATCAAGTGCAAAGTAGACTGCGTGCAGAGCTGAAAGTCGACCGGGTGTGAAGAAGAAATAAAGTCGAAGGCGTTATTTCGCGTAGGTGAAGGAACGTTATATATTCCGAGAAGGCGAAGAAGTGAAGAGAGGTGGAGGAGCCTATCGGTTGCGAGGTTGTACTGAAACGGTTGTTGTGTGGCGAATTGGGTTTGCAACGTGTTGAGTTTGTCAGAATCGACGATGTCGAGGAACGGAAAGAAGAAGACTGGAGGGAATAGAAATGGAAGGCCAGTGGAACTTATGCCAGTGATTTCGGAGGATGGAGGCTTGAATAAGTTGAACAAAGGACTCGAGAAAGAATGGGAGGAGCAGAGAACGGAGGAAAAATCGACCGAATGTGAGATGATTGTGAAAATGGAAGAGGAGATGAGGATGATGAAATCCAAAGCCGAGGAAATGAAAGATAAAATGGTCGGGCGGACCGCTAGGCTTGAGAGAATGGCGAAGAATGCGCAGTCGGATATTCTGTATGATGCAAAGGATGATCCTTTGGAATATGGAAAAATTGTCGAGGACTACCAGTCGCTCATGAATGACATGATGAGAATGATCAGATATCAAGAGGAAGAATTGATGAAGGAAAGAGATAAGAGGCTTATTGAAGCAGAGGAGAATAGTGACCAGAGACGAGCGTTGAAGCGATTACAAAAGCAGCTGGACGAGATGATGGATAAAGTTGAAAAGAGCATCAACAGCAGCAATGTGCCGCCGTCTAAGGACAAGAAGAACAAGGAATCTGAGAAGAACTGTAAAGAAGTTGGGATACAAGTCGAGACCCAGTCTGAGAAGAGTATCAGTGATAACGGCAGCGAGAAAGAGAAGAGCTGTAAAGAAGTTGGGGTGCAATCGGAGACCCAGTCTGATTGTGAGAAGAGTGCCAGTGATAGTGGATTTTCAGGTGGAAGTGGCAGATTCAGGAAGTGTGTGAAGTGTTATGAGTGTGGAGGATGCGGTCACATTCAGAAGGTATGCCCGACGAAGAGAAGAAGGGAAGAAGCTGAGAGAAAGCAAGGGATGATTTGGAGAAAGAAGTGGCAAGAGGAGTATCAGAGAAGGTCCCAACTGAGGAGTGAACGCAAAGAGAATTTGGATGGTGATGGTGAGATGGAGAAGAATTCTCTGAGGAATAACATTGATTTGGAGAGACAAGGAAGGAATGAAAAAGAGCGAAAGGTTCATGGCGCTCTTGGTAACGTGAGAAACCCACTGAAGAAGGAAGAAGCAATTGAAGTCAAGGTGACTATGGATGAGCATGCGAAGAGAACTGAGAATTCGAAGAAAATGGTGTTTTTGACATGCAGGAAAGGCAAGGAGTTACGGAAAGTATTGGATGAGAGCGAGAAAAGATGTTCTGAATGCGCTGGTTGGGGTCATGGAAGAGTGAATTGTCCCACTCGCAGGAAACGCCTGACACAAGAAATGAAAGGAGAAAATTGGAGAAAGCCGGATGGAAAAGGAGATCCGGAAGAGACTTCTCGGGCTATCGATGTGAAGGCGAATACCACTGGATTGAAGAAAGGAGGCAAGGAGGAACTTGCCAATCCAGTTGATCAGTTGAGAAAGATGGCAAGGAAGTGCCAGTTGAGTGAGCAGTGTATGAAGGATATCCAGAGAAGGATAAAGTGGTTGTCTGGAGATGACAAGAGGAGTGAGGAGAATGCGGAATTGCTGCGGGAGCTGATTCGGTGTACAACAAGCGACGACCACGAGACGAGCGAGTCGACTACGAAGGGCCGAATCTCAAGCGACTACATCTCAAGCGTTCTGGTGGCAGAGAGCAGCGGCATCTCAAGCGTGAACGACGGCAGATCATACAAATCGGGCGACGTCCGACAGCACTTCAATTTCTATCATCACTCGAGGGACGACACGATCAGGAACGGCGGTCGAGGGCGCCCGCATTGACAGGAGGGGGATGTCATGTAAATTCCCCTTTCTCATCCTATCCTTTGCCCTATGCACTATTCTGATATTCTCAAGTGCATTCGTATTATGCAATCACGTAATTAACGTGATCATTTTCCTGACTAGAAGAGTCAGTCTGCTTGGTCGCGCTCCTTGGGAGCGGTTCCTTAACCCTTCCCTCGTATTATTTCTTTGGTGCCGTCGGGCAGTTGTTGATAAAAAGCGTCGTTGCGCCAGTTCCCTCGTCCTCTTCACACTCAAACGACAGAGAAGAAGCCAGTGAGCTTCATTACAAATATTGTGGAGAGCGGACTCGATATTCTGAGGGGATGACTCGACACTCAGATTTGTCGTTGTCATTTTTATTGATCAATAAGGGTTAACAGCACTGGGTGAATAAGTTTTTGCAATTTACAGCGTATATTGTGATTAAGAAAATATTGGATGCAGTTAATTTTTACTAATAGTCTCATAAAAATGAATATGACTGTGAATATGTGGATGGGAAAGATTTGCTTTTTACATATGTATTCGTTTCAAGTTTCAAATTTGCATGAAATGGACTCACAGAATGGTTTTTTTTATTACATGGTTTTGCAATATATATATCGGTTACTTTGAAAATCACTTTGTATGAATACGTCATGAGATAAGTCTGAAAATGAATGTTGCATTAGAAGAATGTTCTTGAGTTTGAGTTAGGCAAATTTGTGGTAGACATACTAAAATTGTGTTTACAGATGTCGATGAGATTATTGTAACATTTGCATGTGATAAGTGAATGAAATTTCGTGATAGATATTATGTCAATTTGAACGTTATGAGATTTGTTAGTGATACACCGTGCTCGAGTAGGAATAGCTTTTGTGTCAGAAAAGAGGTGAGAAGCGATGGGTGTACCATATGTACAGAATGTATTACTTTCTGGCATACAATTATGTTTGGTACAGAACGGAATGGTGTCTGCGTACGGTGGTAGATCACAAGTAATTGGAATATCAGTATCGCTTCGAAGACAATAGTAATAAAAATCAGATGTTTGAATGTTCAGTGAAGGAATAATCGGTGTGGAGTTTGCACATAGCTGAATTTGATTGTAGATTTTGTCTCTGGATATGTTTGAGCTTTTTGAATTTTGTTTCCATGAACAGAATTTTGATGGGATGATGTGACTTGTTTCAGTTAGTAGTAATTCCATGTATGTTTCTTTCTGAAGGGATAGTGGTGAATATGCATAATCTGGCGGCCTGTTTGGATAAGCGCATTTGAATAGACATGTAGGTTTTTCTGATTTCGATAATACATTTCCCATTGGGCATTCTAATGGATTCCAACAAATGGAAGCTTCATCTGTTTGCGCACTGAAAATTGCATTTTGTGTGCATTCAGTCACATGAATGATTTGTTTGCTGTTCGGATAATGAGTCGGATAGCGGTCTGCAGAATCCGAAGCACATAGACAGAATAGTAATAGTGAGAGCAATGTTGATGCGTTAAAGCTCGAATGCCTTAATGGTCGTGGTTGAATCGTTTCTGTATTCACTGTTCAGGCTATTGATGAGTAATGTGGGAGTATCAGTCTTCCAATCATTTATGAGCGCTTCCTGAGAGAGTTGTGAAGGGAGAGTTTGATTGCTCATATTTTGATTACTAATATTTCCTCCGATTATTGTTCCGATGGATGTGTTCATCATAAATTGACCACTGTCAAGTTGTCGGATGTAGAAATTCGGAGAATTTAAGAGACGAAGGAAATGATTGTTTCCGAGCAGAATGTCTGGCTGACTGTTCATGAGAATTTCTTCCTTGCCTTGTACTTTCACCCAATCCAATGAATTGCAGATCTGTGGAACAGAGCAACAATTAATATTCAAACAATGTCCGTCATTCATGATGAGTTGCAAATTGTGTATGGATGAAAGAATTTTCTGAGGAGTCGTAGATCCAAATCCGAAGACAATGATATCTTTTGTGATTGATGGAGTTAAATTCATTTTTTGAGCCAGGTTCTCTGTGATGTATGAATTTGTGCTTCCAGAGTCAAGAAATGCTGTTGCTTTTATGATTTTCTCAGGATCATTGGGATTGATAAGATGTACTTCTGTACATAGAAGAGATGAATTTTCTGTCGTGATGTGAGCGTGAGAGTGGAGAATTTCTGATGAGATAGCATTATTCTGTGATGCCTAACAATCAGTGCATTGCGAGCTATCAATTGCAATAATGGTCGTGTGATTATTTCTCCCTTGCGTCATTTGTGGAACAAAAGAATGATGCTGCTGTTGAGCAGAGCGTGGTGTCTGATGATGATGAGAAGTGTGGGAATGTACGTTTGGATTGTTCGATTGCTGCATCTGTGTTTCATTTCTATCTTGAGAGAAGTGATTTCTCTGTGTATTTGGAAGATTTCGATTGTTGTTTCTTTCTGGAGTGAAATGGTTATTATTTGTATGAATTGGCGGATGACTCTGATCCTGATTCTGAGTTTGTGTGACTAGCATTTGAGGTTGTTGCCATGTGTTCAATGAGAAATTATGTGTATGTCTCCATGAATTGATAGATGAGTTGAAACAAAGGCTTGTATGATGTCTTCTCTGGCAATTTTTGCAGTTCATGCTCGATTTGCAATTCGCGGTAATGTGATTATTATTCAAGCAATTTTGGTAGAGTTTCATCTGATATGCTGCAGTATTTCGATCGTGAGGAGTTGTATAGATTGTGCAGTTCTCGACTGTATGATATCTGTCATTGCAAAGTTTGCATTTTCCGTGAATATGATGGGGACGGTTGAATTCAATTCTTGGGTTATTCAATGATATATTTGATGAGCCAGTGGTGAGAATGTTTTCAATTCTTTCTTCCTCTACTATTTCTCGGAGTAGAAGAAGAACATCAAATATTCCAACTCTTTTTGTTTCTTGATCTCTAACGATTCGAGTTTGCAGACTAAGTGGTAATTTTGTAAGAATCTGACTTACTAGTAGCTCTGGTGTGTCCAGGTCTCCATGAGGGCATAGTTGCTGTATGATAGCATTCAATTTAATGTAGAAATGTCTGATATTTCGTTTGTCATTGCCGCATGGTTCAAGAAGAATTAATTGTGATAGTAGTGATTGTGTGACAAGATGAGGTTTTTCATAGTCTTGAGAGAGGATGATCATTTGATAATTTTCGTCAACATGTTGTAATCCAGAAATAAGTTCTTTTGCTTCTCCAGACAAACAGCTGCGAAGTAGACTTAATTTTGAAACGGGTTCAATGTCTGTATGTCCAACTAGAGCATTGAATGAGTCGCGAAATTCTGGCCATTTCAATAGATCACCAGAAAATGTAGGTAATTGGATCTGACTTGCGAATCCAGATTGAAGTGCTGAAGACGTGTGAGTAGTTCTCGGTTACCGAAGAGTCGTGGCAGGCGTGGGAGCCGGATGAGCCAATGGAACTGTTGAGTTTGGATTCTTCTGTGTGTCAATTTCGATGACCGCTGAGGATTGATTTATTCTTGGCTGAGAATGGGATCTCGCTGTTCTAGATTCTGATAGTTCTGAGGCATTGTCAATAGATGGGACAGCAATTTTTCTTTTCTTTCCTTCTTCTTGTAATTTCTTGAGTAGATTGTCAGTAGCGATGATAAGTTTGTATGCGTCATTCATAGCAGGGCGGTAATCATGAGTCTGAAGGAATGTTTTCATGATTTCTTCTTCCTCCTTGGAAGATTTCGCAATAGCATCAAATTGATCATTGTATGATTTCAGTTTCTCATAACTTTCTTGTACGTTGTTTCGTGATATGATCAATTCTTCAAAGAGTTCGATAATCGTATCATTATCAGTCTTTGTGAGATCCAGCTTAATTGTGGATTCATGATGCTTTGAAAGAACGTCGGTTCTTCTTATGAGTGTTGCTCGGGTTCGACCCAAGGCTTGTCTGATTTTTCCTGACATTATTCGAATCGATATAGAATGCCTTAATCTGAGAGTGATTGTGTCGCGAAGGATATTGCGTGAATTCCTTGCTTCCGATCACAATGCTAGTTAGGTATAGATTAAGTAGTGAATATAGCGAGTGACTGTGTCGTGAAGGAAATACTTTAATTGCTTCCGATCACAATGTTAGTTAGGATTTGAGAATACAGTTAGTGATTGTGTCGTGAAGGATTGTCGTTCCTTGCTTCCGATCACAATGCTAGAGTGTATAGTGAGAGAAATGCGTGGATTTCTTGCCTCCGATGACAATGCTAGTGAGGATTAGATCATATGAATGATTGATTCGAGAAGTGTGTCCCTTACAGTTGTCGAATGCTAATGATTCATATGAGTGATTGCTTTGTGAAGTATGCTACTGATATTGCCGCCGAGCAGAGATAATTGCTATGAAGATATGGTTCAGATGAAAGCAATGGTCGCCATGTCAACAAGAAATAGGTCTCTGATGTGATTGAGCTTTATTCTTGGACCAGATCGTGTACAGAGCAAGCCATACAATCGAAAAGGTAACGAAACTGTACAGCGCGGACTATTTAAAGGAGTAATTATCCCACGGCGCTCACGGCCAAATCACTCCAAACACTTGCCAAACGTTACACCAGCGCTACACCAGCGCTACACCAGCGCTACACCAGCGTTACACCAGCGCTACACCAGCGTTACACCAGCGTTACACCAGCGCTACACCAGCGTTACACCAGCGTTACACCAGCGCTACACCAGCGCTACACCAGCGTTACACCAGCGTTACACCAGCGTTACACCAGCGTTCTCGTTACACAATCGAAAAGGTAACGAAACTGTACAGCGCGGACTATTTAAAGGAGTAATTATCCCACGGCGCACACGGCCAAATCACTCCATACACGGGCCAAACGTTACGACTCAGACGTGTGGGAAATTCAGAGGGCAATATTTCCCACACTTTATGGCTATGATAGAACGGTTTCTTCTAGAAATCTAGAAATCTAGAAATCTAAAAATTCAATTATCCAACTTACCAGCGTTACACCAGCGTTACACCAGTGTTACACCAGCGTTACACCAGCGTTACACCAGCGTTACACCAGCGTTACACCAGCGTTACACCAGCGTTACACCAGCGTTACACCAGCGTTACACCAGCGTTACACCAGCGTTACACCAGCCTTACAACAGCCTTACAACAGCGTTACACCAGCGTTACACCAGCGTTACACCAGCGTTACACCAGCGTTACACCAGCGTTACACCAGCGTTACACCAGCGTTACGCCAGCGTTACACCAGCGTTACACCAGCGTTACACCAGCGTTACACCAGCGTTACACCAGCGCTACACCAGCGTTACACCAGCGTTACACCAGTGTTACACCAGTGTTACACCAGCGTTACACCAGCGTTACACCAGTGTTACACCAGCGCTACACCAGCGCTACACCAGCGCTACACCAGCGCTACACCAGCGCTACACCAGCGCTACACCAGCGCTACACCAGCGCTACATCAGCGTTACACCAGCGCTACACCAGCGTTACACCAGCGTTACACCAGCGTTACACCAGCGCTACACCAGCGTTACACCAGCGTTACACCAGCGCTACACCAGCGTTACACCAGCGTTACACCAGCGTTACACCAGCGTTACACCAGCGTTACACCAGCGTTACACCAGCGTTACACCAGCGTTACACCAGCGTTACCTCAGCGTTACACCAGCGTTACACCAGCGTTACACCAGCGTTACACCAGCGTTACACCAGCGTTACACCAGCGCTACACCAGTCAACAAGAAATAGGTCTCTGATATGATAGAGCTTTATTCTTGGACCAGATCGTGTACAGAGCAAGCCATACAATCGAAGTGGTAACGAAACTGTACAGCGCGGACTATTTAAAGGAGTAATTATCCCACGGCGCACACGGCCAAATCACTCCAAACACGGGCCAAACGTTACGACTCAGACGTGCGGGAATTTCAGAGGGCAATATTTCCCACACTTTATGGCTATGATAGAACGGTTTCTTCTAGAAATCTAGAAATCTAGAAATCTAAAACTCCAATTATCCAACTTACAAGTTGGATACAATCCGGGTCGTAAAAAAAAGGTAAAGGATATATGATTGCTACAGAGAAGGCAATAGAATCATGTGTAAAATTTAGGATCCTAAATTGCAAAAACTTATTCACCCAGTGCTATTAACCCTTATTGATCAATAAAAATGACAACGACAAATCTGAGTGTCGAGTCATCCTCTGAGTGTCGAGTCAAAATGATCACGTTAATTACGTGATTGCATAATACGAATGCACTTGAGAATATCAGAATAGTGCATAGGGCAAAGGATAGGATGAGAAAGGGGAATTTACATGACATATTCAGTCAACTCTCCACATATGGAATCAGTCCAGATTCATTCTTCCCCATCCAATTTCATCACACACACATCACTTATCTCATCAGCTTATCATACTGCAGCAATCAATTATCAAAATTGAGAAGCAGTTGGCTATCATAACTGAGACTCTTTAGAAGATAGAGTCAAGTCTGTCAACATCCATTCCTCCATGCATTAGACGCCTTAGAAAAGGTAGCCCTGTCAATGCTGTGACAACGAAGATCATCACATTATTGTCCACTGATCCCACGCAGCTACGCGAAAAGATCATAACTCACAATGACAATTGTAATTACTACGAACAAACAATTATCGATTACACAGAAATTCCATGCAAAAAGAATCCATCTTCTGTGGCTACACAAAGCATTCTACTACAGTGCACGGCACTCCAAGACATTTAATCCAAAAATATCATTCTCGTTGAATTGTTCACCTGATCAAATTCGTCGACTTGTTAAACCTATATTTTTACTCATCATTGGGAAATTGGGATATATGTAATGAAGCTCACTGGCTTCTTCTCTGTCGTTTGAGTGTGAAGAGGACGAGGGAACTGGCGCAACGACGCTTTTTATCAACAACTGCCCGACGGCACCAAAGAAATAATACGAGGGAAGGGGGAAGGAACCGCTCCCAAGGAGCGCGACCAAGCAGACTGACTCTTCCAGTCAGGAAAATGATCACGTTAATTACGTGATTGTATAATACTAATGCACTTGGGAATATCAGAATAGTGCATAGGGCAAAGGATAGGATGAGAAAGGGGAATTTACATGACATCCCCCTCCTGTCAATGCGGGCGCCCTCGACCGCCGTTCCTGATCGTGTCGTCCCTCGAGTGATGATAGAAATTGAAGTGTTGTCGGACGTCGCCCGATTTGTATGATCTGCCGTCGTTCACGCTTGAGATGCCGCTGCTCTCTGCCACCAGAACGCTTGAGATGTAGTCGCTTGAGATTCGGCCCTTCGTAGTGGTTCTGCCTGTCGTCGTCGCTCGTTGTCCACCGGATCAACTCCAGCAGCAATTCTTCATTCTCCGCACTTCTCTCGTCATCTCCAGACAACCACTTTATCCTTCTCTGGATATCCTTCATACACTGCTCACTCAACTGGCACTTCCTTGCCATCTTTCTCAACTGATCAACTGGATTGGCAAGTTCCTCCTTGCCTCCTTTCTTCAATCCAGTGGTATTCGCCTTCACATCGATAGCCCGAGAAGTCTCTTCCGGATCTCCTTTTCCATCCGGCTTTCTCCAATTTTCTCCTTTCATTTCTTGTGTCAGGCGTTTCCTGCGAGTGGGACAATTCACTCTTCCATAACCCCAACCAGCGCATTCAGAACATCTTTTCTCGCTCTCATCCAATACTTTCCGTAACTCCTTGCCTTTCCTGCATGTCAAAAACACCATTTTCTTTGAATTCTCAGTTCTCTTCGCATGCTCATCCATAGTCACCTTGACTTCAATTGCTTCTTCCTTCTTCAGTGGGTTTCTCACGTTACCAAGAGCGCCATGAACCTTTCGCTCTTTTTCATTCCTTCCTTGTCTCTCCAAATCAATGTTATTCCTCAGAGAATTCTTCTCCATCTCACCATCACCATCCAAATTCTCTTTGCGTTCACTCCTCAGTTGGGACCTTCTCTGATACTCCTCTTGCCACTTCTTTCTCCAAATCATCCCTTGCTTTCTCTCAGCTTCTTCCCTTCTTCTCTTCGTCGGGCATACCTTCTGAATGTGACCGCATCCTCCACACTCATAACACTTCACACACTTCCTGAATCTGCCACTTCCACCTGAAAATCCACTATCACTGGCACTCTTCTCACAATCAGACTGGGTCTCCGATTGCACCCCAACTTCTTTACAGCTCTTCTCTTTCTCGCTGCCGTTATCACTGATACTCTTCTCAGACTGGGTCTCGACTTGTATCCCAACTTCTTTACAGTTCTTCTCAGATTCCTTGTTCTTCTTGTCCTTAGACGGCGGCACATTGCTGCTGTTGATGCTCTTTTCAACTTTATCCATCATCTCGTCCAGCTGCTTTTGTAATCGCTTCAACGCTCGTCTCTGGTCACTATTCTCCTCTGCTTCAATAAGCCTCTTATCTCTTTCCTTCATCAATTCTTCCTCTTGATATCTGATCATTCTCATCATGTCATTCATGAGCGACTGGTAGTCCTCGACAATTTTTCCATATTCCAAAAGATCATCCTTTGCATCATACAGAATATCCGACTGCGCATTCTTCGCCATTCTCTCAAGCCTAGCGGTCCGCCCGACCATTTTATCTTTCATTTCCTCGGCTTTGGATTTCATCATCCTCATCTCCTCTTCCATTTTCACAATCATCTCACATTCGGTCGATTTTTCCTCCGTTCTCTGCTCCTCCCATTCTTTCTCGAGTCCTTTGTTCAACTTATTCAAGCCTCCATCCTCCGAAATCACTGGCATAAGTTCCACTGGCCTTCTATTTCTATTCCCTCCAGTCTTCTTCTTTCCGTTCCTCGACATCGTCGATTCTGACAAACTCAACACGTTGCAAACCCAATTCGCCACACAACAACCGTTTCAGTACAACCTCGCAACCGATAGGCTCCTCCACCTCTCTTCACTTCTTCGCCTTCTCGGAATATATAACGTTCCTTCACCTACGCGAAATAACGCCTTCGACTTTATTTCTTCTTCACACCCGGTCGACTTTCACCTCTGCACGCAGTCTACTTTGCACTTGATCTTCGTCTGTCCGGAATTCTCTCTTCGTACAGACGGGATTTCCCTTTGATTCGGTTGGAACGCAACTTCAACCGAATCAACTGCTCGAAACTTCGCTTGGAGTCAAACCAAGTGGGATTTATCTCCTTGCTCCTCCGGACTGCTCGCAAATTCCTCTTTCTTCTTCAACCAGCAAAATATCTCCTTTACTCGGTTGGAACGCAACTTCAACCGAGTAAAAATTCTATCCTTGGCGTCCTCTTCTCAGACGTCCTTCTCTTCTTCACTTGGTTGGAACGCTCATCAACCAAGGAAGGAATACTCCTCACAACTGCCAAGCTCTGCGACTCTGCAAAACTCAAACTCAACCTCCTTTCCAGCGATTCTTCTCTTCCTCAGCAAGAGATCTCGTCGAATTCGATCGGTTCGGCCCCATGTAATGACCTGGTACCATCGAAAGGCTCAAAGGATCACTGGAGGCACCGGGGTTCGAACCCGGGACCACCTACTCATGAGTCGGCTGCTCTACCACTGAGCTACACCCCCTACGACCATGCGATATAGGATAGGACTTATGGGCCTCTCTGCTACATGTAACGAAATGTATCATTTCGCACGCTTCACTCCATATCGTCCTTTCCCTTCTTTGCATATCTAAGTGCAACTCCCCATTGCCTTTCTGACTTCCATCCTTTCCTATTCAGTCTCCCTTCCTTGGCTCTTCGTGAGCGGCAGTCTCCCTTCCTTGGCTCTTCGTGAGCGGCAGTCTCCCTTCCTTGGCTCTTCGTGAGCGGCAGTGTCCCTTCCTTGCATCTGTGCATGCGATTAGAGAGATTGGCGAACAGTGCATTCCCGAGATGGACAGAGGAACATCGCTCTCCTATGTTGGCAAAGAAACTTTTGATGCAATTGAGCGGATGGAATCACTATCGCGAGTTGATTGAAGTGATGGAAAGGGCTCATCCACTGGAGAAATACGAAGAAGTGAAGAGTCACGCCATCCGAATTGAGACGATTGAAATGAGAGCAAGAAGGCTGGATGCCGGTGTCAGGATGCAACCAATGCAAACGCCAATTCCGAGACACGATCAGGCATGAGACAAGGGACAGAGTATGACCGCCCTCTGGAGTACCATTCAAGCAGAACAGGAAGAAGCAGGCAAGAATACAGGGAGCCAACGAATTATAATACCCGGCCATATCAGAACCCTCACCATGTCGCGTCCGTGAACAATCAGAATCAGTCACAGAGGCAAAATCAGCAACAGATACAGAAGACTCCGAGTGGACAAAATTTCGGCTTGAATCAGGAAGTAAGGCCGGTGTCGCAAGGAATGAATGGCAGAGGAAGGCCAAGTGATGGTGGCGAAGGAAGGGCGAATTTGCCGCAGTGTTACAAGTGTGGAGGAAGAGGACATTTCGCAAGGAATTGTACTTCGCCGAACCCGGTTCCGAGAACGAACAATGTAATGCGTGAGTGGGAGTCGCAGAATAATGGAATTATGCCAATATTGAAGAAAACAGGAAAGGAGGGGGAAGAAGAGAAAGAAGAAGGAATCTTCTGGAGACCTCTGAAAAGGATCGAGGTGGACATTCACGAAATTGTTGAGAAGGCTATCTTGGATACCGGCTCAGAAGTTACGACTATTCCGGAAGCAGTGATGAGGAAAGTAGAAGCCACTGGAGCACAAGTGGAATGGAAGAAGCAGTGCGAAGACTTGCTCGATGCGGCGGCAAGCAAACTTCGTGTTTTGGGGAAGGCGGTAGTGAATATGAAAGTGAACGGAAACGAGAAGATGGTTGGCGTATACGTTGTCGAGAATGGAAAGGACATTCTTTTGGGACAAAATACGGTGGAAATGTGGGACGATGGTTGGTGGAGTGAGAAGGAAGAAAAAGGCGAACCAGCAGTTCTCGCAGAAAGAGTTTATCTCGGGCCGCTGATGTGCAAGGAGGTGGAACTGAAAGCTCCTGAGAACAGTGAGCGGAGATTTCTTTCCAGTGACATCGGTGGACTGAGTGAAGGAATTGTCGAGAAGACAAAAGGGAACAGAAAAGTTCAAATCTGGAATTTACAGCAATCTCCTCTGGTACTGAACAAGAATGAAAAAGTGGGTGAATGGAAAAGGGCGGAGTATGTCTTGGTAGGAGAAAGTGCGAAGAAAGTGGACGAAGAGAATGGTGAAAGAGCACCTGGGAATAGAAAGGAAGAAGTGCTGAGACTCATCGAGAAACAGGGTGCCATCCCTAGCGAGAAATGCAAGGAAGTTGTAAAGAAACATGCAGATGCATTCGCGATTTCGGAGGAAGAAATGGGCAGATCGAAGCTTGTGAAGCATATTATCGACACGGGAGAAGCGAGGCCGATTAAGTAGAAGGGTCGACCGGTGCCTTTAGGAGTGCAAGCAAAGGTAAAAGAGATGCTTGGAGACATGAAGCGACGAGGAATCATCCGGAATAGCAATTCGCCGTGGGCATCGCCGCTGGTGATTGCGCAGAAGAAGGATGGAAGTTTGAGGTTGTGTGTGGACTACCGGAAGCTGAACGCAGTAATGAAGGAAGACGCATATCCTTTGCCAAGAATCCGCTTTCTGCACCAAGGGAGGACTATACGAATTCAATGTGTTGCCATTTGGACTGAGTACCTCGCCAGCGACATTCCAGAGGTTGATGGAAAGAATTCTGGAGAAACTGCTGGGAGACAAAGTGGCAGTGTACATCGATGACGTTTTAGTCGCGACGGAGACAGAAGAAGAGCATGCAGAGACGCTTGGGAAAGTGTTTGAAGCTTTCCAGATGCACGGTTTGAGACTGAAGGCGCAGAAGTGCAAGATCGCACAAGAAGAAGTCGAATATCTGGGACACTTAGTAACTCGTACAGGAGTGAAAATGGACGTGAAAGCAGAAGATCATTGAATTGAAGGCACCGAGTGATACAAAAGAATTGAAACGTTTCCTCGGAATGGCATCTTTCTACCGGAAGTTTGTCCATGGATTTGCGGAGAAGGCGTGCAAGTTGACAAGATTAACGGGTGAGAAAGTTGAGTGGAAATGGGGAGAAGAGGAACAGAGTGCATTCGAAGAATTGAAAAATGCTCTGATTTCGGCTCCTGTTCTGGCTCAGCCGGATGTTAAGGCAGCATTGGACGGCGAGAGACCGTTTGTCATTTACTGTGATGCGAGTCAGAAAGCAGTTGGAGCGGTGTTGACCCAGGAAGGCGAAGACGGCTGTTTTCATCCTTTGTATTTCGCTTCCAAGCGGTGCACTCCAGCGGAGAGAAACTACCATGTGACGGACAGTGAAGCATTGGCGGTGATGTTTGCACTGCGGAAGTTCAAACCGATCTATTTCGGCACGAAAGTAGTAGTTCGGACGGACCATATGCCATTGAGAGCATTGTTTAGCGACAGAACAACTTCGGCAAGAATCATGAGATGGGCGTTGGAGATTCAGTCTTGCGACGTGACTATTGAGTATGTCAAAGGGAAGACGAACAAAGTGACGGATGCACTGAGCAGAGGAGAGTTGGTGACTGGATCTGAGACAAGTGAAACTGCACTGGAGGAGAAAGCAGAATTTGAACGGGTGGTTAACAACGTTTCGCACAGTGGAACAAGGGACAGATGGAAGGAGAAGACCAAAAATGACGCAGTCGGATGTGAAATGATCGAAAAGCTGACAGGAGTTGCCGAGAAGATGGTACGCGAGAAAGGATTAGATTTCTAATCGCATGCAGTGTCCCATGTAACGACCTGGTACCATCGAAAGGCTCAAAGGATCACTGGAGGCACCGGGGTTCGAACCCGGGACCACCTACTCATGAGTCGGCTGCTCTACCACTGAGCTACACCCCCTACGACCATGCGATATAGGATAGGACTTGTGGGCCTCTCTGCTACATCCCCCGCCTTCCACAAGTCAGCGTCCCTGCTGACCGATCGCACGGTAGCCTCTCTCTGGTACCTTCGTCCGGGTTGCTCACGTTCCTTTCTCATCGGCGCTCTGTGCTGCCTCCATCGGCGCTCTGTGCTGCCTCAGTCGGCGCTCTGTACTGCCTCAGTCGGCGCTCTGTGCTGAGTCCGTCGGCGCTCTGCACTGCCTCAGTCGGCGCTCTGCACTGCCTCAGTCGGCGCTCGGCACTGCCTCCATCGGCGCTCTGCACTGCCTCCACTTGAACGCTCTTGCAACCCCGTTCACTTGTTGGCGACTATACCCGGCTACAGTGCTACCATAGTCTTTAAGGACTCCTCCTACCAACATCCCGGTTCGGCCCCCATGTAATGAAGCTCACTGGCTTCTTCTCTGTCGTTTGAGTGTGAAGAGGACGAGGGAACTGGCGCAACGACGCTTTTTATCAACAACTGCCCGACGGCACCAAAGAAATAATACGAGGGAAGGGGGAAGGAACCGCTCCCAAGGAGCGCGACCAAGCAGACTGACTCTTCCAGTCAGGAAAATGATCACGTTAATTACGTGATTGTATAATACTAATGCACTTGGGAATATCAGAATAGTGCATAGGGCAAAGGATAGGATGAGAAAGGGGAATTTACATGACATATATAATTACTGTCACTGATACAATTATCATTCTCTCGGTATAACGCAAGAGAACATTCATACATATGTATATACTTCAAATATATATATATATATATACCACAATATTAAAAGCATACTTACTTTACTTACATTACTCTAATGATATATCTTTATACCACATACATACCACGACGCTGACGACTTCACACACCAGCGTTTCACCATCGTTACACCAGCGTTACACCAGCGTTACACCAGCGTTACACCAGCGTTACACCAGCGTTACACCAGCGTTACACCAGCGTTACACCAGCGTTACACCAGCGTTACACCAGCGTTACACCAGCGTTACACCAGCGTTACACCAGCGTTACACCAGCGTTACACCAGCGTTACACCAGCGTTACACCAGCGTTACACCAGCGTTACACCAGCGTTACACCAGCGTTACGCCAGCGTTACACCAGCGTTACGCCAGCGTTACACCAGCGTTACGCCAGCGTTACACCAGCGTTACGCCAGTGAAACGCTGGCGTAACGCCTGTCAACAAGAAATAGGTCTCTGATATGATAGAGCTTTATTCTTGGACCAGATCGTGTACAGAGCATCTAAAACTCCAATTATCCAACTTACAAGTTGGATACACTCCGGGCCGTAAAAAAGGTAAAGGAGATATGATTGCTACATAGAAGGCAATAGAATCATGTGTAAAATTTAGGATCTGTAGCTTAGTTGTATAGCACTGTCCTGCTTTACACCTCCCGGGCCGAAAAGGAAAACGAAGTTGAAGAACGTGATCGAATAGCGTGGAACGGGCATGAAGTTGGTGAGTTGTGATACGATGTTGATCCGGGTCGTTGTCAGCGTGAAGTCGTTTGTGTGAAGTCGTCAGCGTCGTGGTATGTATGTGCTATAAAGATATATCATTAGAGTAATGTAAGTAAAGTAAGTATGCTTTTAATATTGTGGTATATATATATATATTTGAAGTATATACATATGTATGAATGTTCTCTTGCGTTATACCGAGAGAATGATAATTGTATCAGTGACAGTAATTATATATCCCAATTTCCCAATGATGAGTAAAAATATAGGTTTAACAAGTCGACGAATTTGATCAGGTGAACAATTCAACGAGAATGATATTTTTGGATTCAATGTCTTGGAGTGCCGTGCACTGTAGTAGAATGCTTTGTGTAGCCACAGAAGATGGATTCTTTTTGCATGGAATTTCTGTGTAATCGATAATTGTTTGTTCGTAGTAATTACAATTGTCATTGTGAGTTATGATCTTTTCGCGTAGCTGCGTGGGATCAGTGGACAATAATGTGATGATATTCGTTGTCACAGCATTGACAGGGCTACCTTTTCTAAGGCGTCTAATGCATGGAGGAATGGATGTTGACAGACTTGACTCTATCTTCTAAAGAGTCTCAGTTATGATAGCCAACTGCTTCTCAATTTTGATAATTGATTGCTGCAGTATGATAAGCTGATGAGATAAGTGATGTGTGTGTGATGAAATTGGATGGGGAAGAATGAATCTGGACTGATTCCATATGTGGAGAGTTGACTGAATATTGTGGAGAGCGGACTCAATATTCTGAGGGGATGACTCGACACTCAGATTTGTCGTTGTCATTTTTATTGATCAATAAGGGTTAACAGCACTGGGTGAATAAGTTTTTGCAATTTTGGATCCTAAATTTTACACATGATTCTATTGCCTTCTCTGTAGCAATCATATATCCTTTTTTTTACGGCCCGGATTGTATCCAACTTGTAAGTTGGATAATTGGAGTTTTAGATTTCTAGATTTCTAGATTTCTAGAAGAAACCGTTCTATCATAGCCATAAAGTGTGGGAAATATTGCCCTCTGAAATTCCCGCACGTCTGAGTCGTAACGTTTGGCCCGTGTTTGGAGTGATTTGGCCGTGTGCGCCGTGGGATAATTACTCCTTTAAATAGTCCGCGCTGTACAGTTTCGTTACCTTTTCGATTGTATGGCTTGCTCTGTACACGATCTGGTCCAAGAATAAAGCTCTATCATATCAGAGAACTATTTCTTGTTGACTGGTGTAACGCTGATGTAACGCTGGTGTAACGCTGGTGTAACGCTGGTGTAACGCTGGTGTAACGCTGGTGTAACGCTGGTGTAACGCTGGTGTAACGCTGGTGTAACGCTGGTGTAACGCTGGTGTAACGCTGGTGTAACGCTGGTGTAACGCTGGTGTAACGCTGGTGTAACGCTGGTGTAGCGCTGGTGTAGCGCTGGTGTAGCGCTGGTGTAACGCTGGTGTAACGCTGGTGTAACGCTGGTGTAACGCTGGTGTAACGCTGGTGTAACGCTGGTGTAACGCTGGTGTAACGCTGGTGTAACGCTGGTGTAACGCTGGTGTAACGCTGGTGTAACGCTGGTGTAACGCTGGTGTAACGCTGGTGTAACGCTGGTGTAAGGCTGGTGTAAGGCTGGTGTAACGCTGGTGTAACGCTGGTGTAACGCTGGTGTTAGGCTGGTGTAACGCTGGTGTAACGCTGGTGTAACGCTGGTGTAACGCTGGTGTAACGCTGGTGTAACGCTGGTGTAACGCTGGTGTAACGCTGGTGTAACGCTGGTGTAACGCTGGTGTAACGCTGGCGTAACGCTGGCGTAACGCTGGCGTAACGCTGGTGTAACGCTGGTGTAACGCTGGTGTAACGCTGGTGTAACGCTGGTGTAACGCTGGTGTAACGCTGGTGTAACGCTGGTGTAACGCTGGCGTAACGCTGATGTAACGCTGGTGTAACGCTGGTGTAACGCTGGTGTAACGCTGGTGTAACGCTGGTGTAACGCTGGTGTAACGCTGGTGTAACGCTGGTGTAACGCTGGCGTAACGCTGGTGTAACGCTGGTGTAACGCTGGCGTAACGCTGGTGTAACGCTGGTGTAACGCTGGTGTAGCGCTGGTGTAGCGCTGGTGTAGCGCTGGTGTAACGCTGGTGTAACGCTGGTGTAACGCTGGTGTAACGCTGGTGTAACGCTGGTGTAACGCTGGTGTAACGCTGGTGTAACGCTGGTGTAACGCTGGTGTAACGCTGGTGTAACGCTGGTGTAACGCTGGTGTAAGGCTGGTGTAAGGCTGGTGTAAGGCTGGTGTAACGCTGGTGTAACGCTGGTGTAACGCTGGTGTAAGGCTGGTGTAACGCTGGTGTAACGCTGGTGTAACGCTGGTGTAACGCTGGTGTAAGGCTGGTGTAACGCTGGTGTAACGCTGGTTTAACGCTGGTGTAAGGCTGGTGTAACGCTGGTGTAACGCTGGTGTAACGCTGGTGTAACGCTGGTGTAACGCTGGTGTAACGCTGGTGTAACGCTGGTGTAACGCTGGCGTAACGCTGGCGTAACGCTGGTGTAACGCTGGTGTAACGCTGGTGTAACGCTGGTGTAACGCTGGTGTAACGCTGGTGTAACGCTGGTGTAACGCTGGTGTAACGCTGGTGTAACGCTGGTGTAACGCTGGTGTAACGCTGGTGTAACGCTGGTGTAACGCTGGTGTAACGCTGGTGTAACGCTGGTGTAACGCTGGCGTAACGCTGGTGTAACGCTGGTGTAACGCTGGTGTAACGCTGGTGTAACGCTGGTGTAACGCTGGTGTAACGCTGGTGTAACGCTGGTGTAACGCTGGTGTAACGCTGGTGTAACGCTGGCGTAACGCTGGCGTAACGCTGGTGTAACGCTGGTGTAACGCTGGCGTAACGCTGGTGTAACGCTGGTGTAACGCTGGTGTAACGCTGGTGTAACGCTGGTGTAACGCTGGTGTAACGCTGGTGTAACGCTGGTGTAACGCTGGTGTAACGCTGGTGTAACACTGGTGTAACGCTGGTGTAACGCTGGTAAGTTGGATAATTGGATTTTTAGATTTCTAGATTTCTAGATTTCTAGAAGAAACCGTTCAATCATAGCCATAAAGTGTGGGAAATATTGCCCTCTGAATTTCCCACACGTTTGAGTCGTAACGTTTGGCCCGTGTATGGAGTGATTTGGCCGTGTGCGCCGTGGGATAATTACTCCTTTAAATAGTCCGCGCTGTACAGTTTCGTTACCTTTTCGATTGTATGGCTTGCTCTGTACACGATCTGGTCCAAGAATAAAGCTCTATCACATCAGAGACCTATTTCTTGTTGACATGGCGACCTTTGCTTTCATCTGAACCATATCTTCATAGCAATTATCTCTGCTCGTCGGCAATATCAGTTCGCATCCAAGCGGTGGACAGGTTGCGGTCGAATTCGTCACGCCATCGTTCTCGGGGATCAGACTGGCCCATTTCCACTTCCTCTCCATTTCTCGCACTCGGATATCGGGAATAGGAATTTTGTCGAAGAGCCAGTCATTCGTCCGATGTTCGAGGAGAGTGACTCCGGCCATTTTTCTCATCATTTTTCTCTGGCACACAATGAGGCGACGGCGATCTTGTAGACGAAGTGCCCACGTTTCCGCATCATACAATAGCGCAGGCTCGATGCTAGTTTGGTAAACGCGGCATTTGAGGGCAACGTCAACTCTCCTGTTTGTGAGGAAGTCGTAGAAGCGATTGAAAGCTGCCCAACCTGCGCGCACTCTCCTGTTTAACTCGAGGGCCGGATTGGATTGTCCAAGGTAGACAAAGGAGTCCACGTAGTCGATGGTTTGTCCGGAAACAAAGAGAGGTTTGCCTCCTCGATTGGTCATAGCCTGGGTCTTCGAGGTGTTAATGGAAAGGCCTTCGCGGAATGGGAAAACAGGACAATGTCGTCGGCATAACGGAGGTGGTGCATTTGAATGCCATCTATGTTTACACCAGCGTTACACCAGCGTTACACCAGCGTTACACCAGCGTTACACCAGCGTTACACCAGCGTTAAACCAGCGTTACACCAGCGTTACACCAGCGTTACACCAGCGTTACACCAGCGTTACACCAGCGTTACACCAGCGTTACACCAGCGTTACGCCAGCGTTACACCAGCGTTACACCAGCGTTACACCAGCGTTACACCAGCGCTACACCAGCGCTACACCAGCGTTACACCAGCGTTACACCAGCGTTACACCAGCGTTACACCAGCGTTACACCAGCGTTACACCAGCGTTACACCGGCGTTACACCAGCGTTACACCAGCGTTACACCAGCGTTACACCAGCCCTACACCAGCCCTACACCAGCCCTACACCAGCGTTACACCAGCGTTACACCAGCGTTACACCAGCGTTACACCAGCGTTACACCAGCGTTACACCAGCGTTACACCAGCGTTACACCAGCGTTACACCAGCGTTACACCAGTCAACAAGAAATAGGTCTCTGATATGATAGAGCTTTATTCTTGGAATAGATCGTGTACAGAGCAAGCCATACAATCGAAAAGGTAACGAAACTGTACAGCGCGGACTATTTAAAGGAGTAATTATCCCACGGCGCACACGGCCAAATCACTCCAAACACGGGCCAAACGTTACGACTCAGACGTGTGGGAATTTCAGAGGGCAATATTTCCCACACTTTATGGCTATGATAGAACGGTGTCTTCTAGAAATCTAGAAATCTAGAAATCTAAAACTCCAATTATCCAACTTACAAGTTGGATACACTCCGGGCCGTAAAAAAGGTAAAGGAGATATGATTGCTACAGAGAAGGCAATAAAATCATGTGTAAAATTTAGGATCTGTAGCTTAGTTGTATAGCACTGTCCTGCTTTACACCTCCCGGGCCGAAAAGGAAAACGAAGTTGAAGAACGTGATCGAATAGCGTGGAACGGGCATGAAGTTGGTGAGTTGTGATACGATGTTGATCCGGGTCGTTGTCAGCGTGAAGTCGTTTGTGTGAAGTCGTCAGCGTCGTGGTATGTATGTGGTATAAAGATATATCATTAGAGTAATCGCGGAGACAATGAGTCACCTTGTCTTACGCCGCGCTGAACGTTGATAGAAACTTTCTTGTCATTCACACGGACCAATGTGGTAGAGGATTGGTACAGCCTCGCTAAGATCTTAATAAGCGTGGCATGGACACCTTGCTCAGCAAGCGCATTCCAGACAGCCTGCCACTCTACGCAGTCGAAAGCCTTACGACTATCAACAAATGCGGCATAGAGCGGTTGATTGAACTCCTTGGACTTCTCAACAATCTGTTTAATCGCATGGATATGGTCGAGAGTTGAGAAGCCTCTCCGGAAGCCTGCTTGAGTGGTCTCTTCAGCGTTGTCGAGATCTCTTTCCATGCGTGCTAGCAGTACTCGAGTCATCACTTTCATGGTACACTGAAGGAGTGAGATCGGTTGGAAGTTGTTAACATCAGCCGGATCTCCCTTCTTGTATAGAAGAGTGACGAGAGCCTCCGACAGTTTCCTGGGAACTGGCTCTCCATTCGACAGACCATTAAGCAGGCGGCAAATCAGAGGAGCAACACGATCTCTTGCATGATAGATCATCTTCGGTGTCACTCCATGCAGGGTCAATAAGAGAATCCTTACGGATGACATTTCTAGCTAAAAACGTTTGCTAGCGGAACCAATCTCTCTCTCTCTCTCGCTCTCTCTCTCTCTCTCTCTCTGTCTCTCTCTGTCTCTCTCTCACTCACTCGATCTTTCGCATACTCTCGCCCTCTCTTTCTCTCCATCTCTCTTTCGGTTTTTCTAGTTGTATTCATACATCCCAGTACATGTTCAAAGCGGACAATCCATGATTTCTGTTCAGCGTGACGTGAGAAATGTAGTAATGATGACGTCTTCGAATGGATCGGGCACCTCGGATTTTCTATGCTGAATGCAGCATGCATTGCGGCTTTCTTTCTCACTCTCCAACCACCGACGCCTGCCTCTTTTTTGCGTCTTTTTTCGGCACCAGATGCTTTTGGTGCGTCTAACATATCACTTTAAGTGGCAGGAATACGTTGCTTGAGTTCCTTGCAATTTTAAGCATGGTGAATTAAAAAGATCAATAATAGTCTCTCGTAAACTTGAGTCATAACGTCGCCAATGAAATTCTTCTCCAACCGTTTGCACGTGGCTTTTTGCTTTCTTTAGTAATACACAACCTCAACGCTGACTTGTCAGGAGATTACACAAAGCTTTTATGCGTTTATATAGTCTAACATTTACATTAAATTTTGATGATAAAACTGCTTTCTCGCTCAATCTCTCTCGCCTTCTCTCTCACTCTCTCTTTCTCTCTCTATTGACATGATTTTTTAAGTGTTGAATACTAGTCCGTCCTAGCACCTTCCTTAAATCCGCCCTTCAGTGTTGAAAACCACATGTGCTTATGATTCGAAAAGCAATTTAAAATATCTAGAACAAAAACGATAAAGCTTGGATGAGAATTATTTTTGTAAATTGCTTTATATTGTAATTATTCTTACGGCTATGAAAAAAATTGATTAAAGAAAGGTATTTTTGTAAATTGCTTTATATTGTAATTATTCTTACGGCTATGAAAAAAATTGATTAAAGAAACCTTAGATCTCCACGAAGTGAGGAAAGCTTGAGGAGCAGCGTCAGCAAGGCGATTGACTTTTCATGTTCAAACAGTTTGATAGCGGAAGCTCTCTTTCTCTATTTCAGCACGGCGTGAGAAATGTAATACTAATGACGTCATGACATCACATGCAAAGCTAGTTTGCAATGAGCTTCTTAAAATTCACTGTTTTTATTTTTCATAAATAACAGCTCATCCTACCTTACAATGAAATTGTCGACTATAGACCATGGTGACCATTATTTTTATTTATTTTTATTACTCCACCCTATTCTACACGAACACTTTTTAAAAGCTAACACATAGGCAATGCAATCATGAAACACACTAGAAACTTCAACAGAACAACAGTCTATTTCTGGTCAACTACTAGTTCTATTTTATTCCACATGAATGATCACGATTCGGCGAGAGTTCGAATCCCCTCCGGGGTCATTCGGTAGGTGAGCCATCCTTCCGTTTGTGTGATATCCTCCACGGGCATCTGTGTGAGGAGGATATTCTTTTAGAACTTAAATTTATCTATGTAATCATACGCGACAATCGTCTTCCTAGAGAAGCCACTACATGAATAGATATACATACACATATGTAAGCAAAAAAGAATATATATGTGTATACATACATATGTACATACATACATGTACATTATAATAAAAGTATTAAATAAACATAGCTCTTTACTCTCACAGTTTTGTAGAAGTTAATCGCGTTGACATTCCAATTGATTACGTTCCACTGAAGACGTTTCATGCCGCGAGATTGGACGAGCTGGAAGGAGGCGTTTTGATTACGATTTTTTTTATGTATACTCCCTATTTGACGCAACGTGGTTCAATCGTTCAAACTCTTCCTGAAGGATATTTGGGAGTGCTTTTATAAAGATGAGTGCGATAATTACGGGAATGCTTTAACTAGGAAAGTGTGTCTAACTACATAGTAAGGGTTTTTTTAATGAAAATATAGATGCACATTTCATAAATACAATTTGTTCAATTCGGAATATAAAACTTTAAAAGTTATCATTTATAACTCAATATGCAACAAACCTGAGCGAGTGCCTTCCACAGCATCTTGCCGTATCCCTTCTTTCGATGAATCGGCCGGACGTACAAGTCTTCCATGTGAGCATACTGAAATTGCGGTGGTGTCGTAATTCAGCGCCCGTTTTGCATCCCCTGATTCATGGGTTAAATAAATGAAAAATGCCTTATTGAGATAATACAATGGGATATGGTACTACGCCTATATAGATAAAGCAAAAATGCCAATGCATATAAATATCAGAAATCCATCTGCTTTACTTCCGAGACTTTTGTATGATCTACCTGCTTACAAGATAAGCTAATGATGAAATTATCATGATGATGATGACAATCTTATTAATTCTGTTACCCAATGAAGCCTTTTTATTCTTCTAAATGTGTGAGAACATTGTACAGTTATTTAGATAGTTTATATAGTAAGATGCCTATAAACATTTCGCTGAACGCAGGTGGTTTTCTTTCCAATACTTTTGATATGTATTTAATTGGTAAACGGACATTTTGTTGTGTTCAGCAAATAGCTGTAATGTAAGGAAGTTAATTTTGGAGTAATTCTGTGAATACATCCCTCTGACCTTGCCCTGCCATGTCGAGTATGCAAAGTAGTAGATGAGTATGCCTGCAGCTTCTCTCTGCTGCTTCCCTGCGCTCTCTCCGTTCTCCGTTGTCTTTCCCTCGCCGTCTCTCTGCTGTTTCTCTGCGCTCTCTCCGTTCTTCGTTGTCTTTCCCTCGCCGTCACTCCCTGCCTGCTCCTCCAGCACAAATGCGCCACATGCCTCGGAGGCCAAGTCTGCTGCGAGCTGCTTGGCTGTCAGCTCAACCTGCGAGGACATCTTCTCGAAGTCGGCGAGCTCCTGGAATCTCCAATACTTTATCTCTTTCTCTCTCTCTCTCTCTCTCTCTTTCTCTCTCTCTCTTTCTCTCTTTCTCTCTCTTTCTCTTTCTTTCTCTCTCTCTCTTTCTCTCTCTCTTTTTCTCTCTCTCTCTATCTTTCCCTCTCTCAGACTCTCTCTCTCTCTCTCTCTCTCTCTTTCTCTCTCTCTCTTTCTCTGGCAACTAGACTTGTGTCAATCCAACCTGAACTAGACGAAGCAGCATCGCGGCATCCGCCGGTATTGCAGCTCGCACTGTCGCTTTCATTATTGCCCTGAAAAAAGTTCTTCTTTTTTTATTAGTCATATTAAAGAATCATATTATGTATCTGATCACGTCTTTCTTTTCTTTGCTTTTTTCTTCTTTCTTTTTCCTAATTTTTCTCCGCAGTAATCATGAGCGATTCTCAAGAAAGCGCAACGATAGTTAATATCAATCAACTCGGTCTCTTTCAAGTATGAAATATCTTTCTTCACCAACCAACTACATGACCACTTCGGTAACTTGTTATCAGTTAGGAAGTAGTTGTTCCTCCGTTCCCCCCACTGCCACAACTTCAATAACATTCCTAGGCGCAAGCAAGGGGGAACCCTCTTGAGAGCAGGTGCCATAAAACGGCCGAGCTCCGTTGTGCCTTTCTTGTTTTTAGTCTCTCCCTCTCTTTCTCTCTCCCTCTCTCCCTCTCTCTCACTCTCACTCTCTCACTATCTTACAGTCTCCCTCTCTCTTAAACATATACTCTCTTATTCCTTACCCCTCTCTTAAACACTCTCTCTTTCTCCTTTTTAACCACATGCGCCAACAACAGTTGGAATGGACAGTGTAATGTAACGGGCCGCACTGCATCATATCATTGTATTGAGTTCTATCGATATTCGACCATATTTTTTCAGGCGCAAAATGACGTTGTCTACTACCAATGTATGCCGGAAATTGAGAAGTGTTTACTACGGGTGAAATAACATTGTATATATACTCAAAGTTATGGCGGGAGTAGAATAGAGAGGAATAGAGAGAGAGAGAAAGAGAGAGAGAGAGAGAGTGAAAGAGAGAGAGAGATGAAAAGAAAGAGAAGCGCTGTTTGGATAGTAAGTTGTGAGATCACCCGTTGAACTCGTGTCAAACAATCAGAGAAGTCTCTTCTCGACCCTGTTCGAAATCAAATTCCATTCTTCCCCACTTCTCTCTTTTCTCTCCTTCTCACCCGCTCTCTCTCTCTCTCGCTCTTTTATCTCTTTTCTCTCTCTCTCTCTCTCATAAACTGCAAGAAGAGAGGAATTTTCATCTTGGCCGCTTCTCTTCTTCATTGATTCGTCACATTCCTCCTTTTTTAAATGATTTTTTATCTCTCTCTCTCTCTTTATTTCTTTCTCTTCTCTCTCTCTTTCTCTTTGATGCTCTCACTCAATCTCTTCCTGTTTCCATCCTTCACCCTTAACGTACTGTGAAACGCTTTCAACGGCTGGGAAGTTCCCACATCAGCTACTTCATCTCATATGGAGAACAAATGTTTTTTGTTATCATATGAAATAGCGAACAAAGTATACTCGAGACACTAATAACGAAGTTAGCGTAAAAAAGGCGCAGAAATATGAAAAGAAACGACTATTACAGAATTAGAAGGATAGAGGAGAGGAAAATGAGACAGTTAAAAAGAGTGATAGAGAAGGAAAGAGTGAGAGAGAGAGAGAAACAGTAGCAGAAAGAGAAAAAGATATAAAAAAAGAGAAAGAGGCAGAGAAAGAAAGAGACTGCAAGAGCGACTTAGAGAGAGAATGAAAGAGAAAGAGAAAGAGAAAGAGAAAGAGAAAGTGAGAGAGCGGCAGAGAAATAGCTGGGTCACCGAAGGAGAACAGTTCCGGGACATTCGGTCAATCGGCGCATGCAGAGAGCGATCAAAGTGCAGTGTGTGAACCAAGAGGAAAAGAGAGTCCGAGAAAGCAAAGGTAGGAAAACTTACAGAAAATTATTAATTGTTTATTTACTTTCTTTTCAAGAAGTAAATGCTTTAATGGATTCTTGAGCATGTGTATCCAATTCACAAATGCACGTGTTTTAATGAAATCGCCATAGCGTTCGGAAGTGAGACGGACACTTCTCACAGGGATGAGAGAAAGAGTGGACCATCGGGATTGATAGGGCGAGAGAGAGAAAGAGGGAGAAAGAGAGAGGGAGAGAAAGAGAGAGTGAGAGAGAGATAGTAAGAGATAGTAAGAGAGAACGAGAGCGACGTAGAAAGAGATAGATAGGGGGATAGAGAGACAATGTTAAAGAGAGAGAAACAGAGAGGAGAAATAAAAGAGGAAGCGAAAAGGAGTGTGACTCGAATATTGATGGAAGTACTGATGGAAGATATGCACATGCGCAGAAAGAGAAGAGCAATGATAAACGTTTCAATTCTTCGCTTTTCAAGAGACTCCATTCCTTTTGAGTTCAGTCGAAATCGTTTCCAGGAGACAGCGAAAGATCGCTATATATGTAGATAAGAAAGATAAGAAGAACACAAGCTTGCAAAAGCTGGCAGCTCAATCTCTCTCTCTCTCTCCGTCTCTCTCTCTCTCTTCTCTCTCTCTAATGAGAGGTTCTTGAATGAAAATTTAAATTCCAACGGTGTGGAAATTTTCAGGGATGTCATTAAAGTATTACGAATTAAGAGAACAGGTCGGACGAAAAGTGAGAGAGAGATCGATTGAATGGTGGTGGAAGAAACCAACGACGAATAGGCAAGCACAGGCAAATCTTATCACTTGCCAGACACTAAAGAAGACTGCCATGTACATGCATATGTAAATACATACTTCTTAACCGGCTTACAAGAGTACCACTGTTTGTACGCAATACATACTCTTGTTTTCGGAAAGAGCACATCGCACTTTACACTTTATTCGTCAACAAAGGTGCATTATTCTCTTGCTTCTAGAACAATACAAGTCTAAATTCCCCGACCTTTTTACAGTGCAGTAGAGGCAAAGACATTCAGCAATGGGATAACTTTTTTTTTATTCTAATAAACTATAGAAAAATCATCAGCAACTATGCATACGTACATATATATGTAGGTATCAGAGTACATTCTTTCTGATATTCTTCTTAAGAAATCTTGCAAACATTCCATTCAAAGTATTAGTTGGCGAAAATGTGAAAGTGCACATGCACTTTTGAGTTCCCCATTCGCACTTTGGCTTCTAAACACCAAGTATGCTTCTCTTTTTTCTCGCTTCATGTCGATATGAACTCTTTTCGGTTCTCTTAACTTTTCTTCATTTTCTTCAAAGAGTTATGAAATCACATGATGCAGATGAAGAACGTCTTAATTTTTTTATGCTATTTTATTATTTAACTTGGAATTAATATCTTCAATCCTTCTCTCTCTCTCTCTCTCTCTCTCTCTCTCTCTCTTTCGAACTGGCTTCAAAGAACAACCAGGCTGCGACGTCCGTCCAGAGACGATTTCAAAACTTCCTGCGACTCTGCCAATACTCTCAATAAGCCTCTCATCTCTAGGAAAAAGATTCAAGAAAACCATCTTGCACATTCAGAAAAAAAAATTTATTTCGAGAAAAAAAATACACGATTTCGAAATGCGAATCGTCTATCCTTTACGAAAAGTGTCACATGGTTCAGCGATGTTATTACCATGATAATCATACACCTCGTCGTTTTCATTCATGTATTCCTTGATTTGTCTATCTGCTGTTATTCTCAACCTCTTCCCTCACCTCCTTCTCTCCCTCACTCTCCTTCTCTCTCTCCCTCTCCCTCCCCTTCTCTCTCAAAATCCCTCTCTCTCTCCGGCTCTCGCTATCTCTCTCTCTCTCTCTTTCTCTCCCTTCTCCTCTTTTTCTCTTGCCAACCCACTCTCTCTCATGTGTCTCTCTCCAATCCATACCGTGCGGGCATTCCTGATCTTCATTCGCCCACCAATCATGATCAATTCGTACAGGGTTCACCTCCTCGAGGGGGAAACCCATACAGCACCGGGGCTGCCCGTCTATCTCTTTCTCTCTCTCCTTCTCTCTCAATCTCTTTCTCTCTCTCGTTCTCTCTTAACCTCTCTATCCTTCTCTCTCTGCTAGTTTAACTCTCTTTTCTCCTCTCTCTCTCTCTCTCTCTCTCTCTCTCTCTCGTGTTCGCTCTTTCTCTCTGTCTAACTCTCTCTTCTCCTCTCACTCTCACTCTCTCGTTTTCGTTTTTTCTCTCTCTCTAGTTCTCTCTTTTTCTCTCTTCTGCTCTCTCGCTCTCTCACTTATGAGGGACTACCCCATAGGCTCCGCCCACCCGCCCGAGCAGCCCGCCATAAAAGCGCCGCACTGTCCAACGGTCGCGTCTCATTCTCCTTTCTTCGCCTCCTCTGCCTGCCTCCTTCTTCTCTCTCACACACACTCACAAAACCGGTGTCTCTCTCTCCGTGTGTGTTTCTGTGGTGCAAAAGAGCACTGCAAAACAAGAGAGTTAGACAGTCAGAGACAGAGAGAGAGCTAGCTCTTTTTCCTTGACAGGAAGTTGCGCTTCTCATCTCTCTCTGCTTCTCTCAACTTCTCTCTTCCAAAGAAAGAAGAAGAAGGAAGTTCGTCATCGTCGCCGCCGATTTTTAGTGTGCCTCCATACACCCGTTGTATGGCACACGTCGCCGTCTCCACCGTCAACTACCGTATCTTCTTCTGCTTGCTATGCTAGATAGCGCGCCAGGAGCCAGCCAGTCAGCCATTTCGATTCGTCGTCGCGTCGTCAAGCCTTCCTCATCCGCCTCCTCTCCGGAATTTGAAATTCCCGCCAAGCCGCATCCCTACAGTATCCCGTCCGAGTGGACTTCAACCACTGTCATCTGCTTCGGCGTCTGCGAACTCGCCATCCGTGTCGCTAACTCACACTTTGCGGCATAAGTCGACTACAGTAAGCCTAACACACTCACACTACAAATACACCCCGCCGCCTTCCTTGTTCACTCACTCTCCGGAGAGGTCTACATCGACTCTACTTGAAACAGGTCAGACAAAGTGATTAGAAATACGAGGGCGCGGTGGAGGAGAAATGGAGAAATGAGAGATTAATCAATGATTGTGTTGGGAGAGTAACAATTGGGAGGCTGCCGAAAATTAGAGAAGATTGAGATGAGAGTTGTGTGTGGCAATTACTACTCGAGCCGGTGAAAATTGAGAATGAGTAAGAGCGGTGAAAATTGAGAATGAGTAAGAGAAAGCGAGAGAGAGAGAGTTCGAGAAAGATGGAGAAACAGAGCTGTCGCTCTAACTCTTTTCTCTTTCCATCTCTTTTGGATTCGTGTGGTAAGGAGAGGGGTGCCCATTCGTGACAGGGCTGGCTGGCTGTCAACATGAAACAGAGAAGACACGGTAGATGATCGAGTAAGAAGACGGATGGGAGAAGAGAAGGCAAAAAGGGGGGATGGGAAAGATAAGGGTGGAGTGACACTGAATGAGATGGGAAACAAGAGTAAAGACGCGACAAAAGTAGGCTATGATTTTCCTGCAAGGGATAATTTCCAAAATTACAAAGAGGAAACCACGGAACATCAAGTGCATAGAAGTTGCCGCAACAGAGACCGGCCGGGAATGCTAGAATTTAAGCAAAATGTCAGGGAAGTGTAAAAAACATTAATGATAAAAAGAAACGTAAGAAATAAGAAATAGATGTTCTAGAAATAGCAGAAAACAAATTGTTACAACCATAGTAACAATTGTAACTTCCAAAGTAGCAATAGCTAGTTGCGGCGTAACAATTGTTACTTTCAGAGTAACAAATAGTTACTTCCAGAGTAACAAATGTCGGCGCATCCGCTTCTGAGCAACGCGCTGCACGCGCGCCATCAGCGTGAGCGACTCGTCGCCTCGGTGGCCTCCGCCCACCATCTGCAGCAGCAGCAGCAGCAGAATGTTCAGCACCACCAGCAACATGAGGAGCAACATCTCCGTGACGTCATCATGTCATCGAAGAAGGCCGACTCGCCTTGCGGACATCAGGAAAATATGGTAGAACATTTATGTATATCCATTTTTACAAGCTACTCTAAAATTCTATTTCATGCTAAAAGAAATATAGGAACAGAATTGCGTCTAGGAATAGTATGTACTTTCTAATTAGAAATTCTGATTGAGAGGCGAAAGGCAGGCGAAAATGACGTCTCTTTCTCTCTCTCTTTCTCTCTCTCTTTCTCTCTCTCTCTTTCTCTCTCTCTCTCTATTTCTCTCGCTCTCTCTCTCTTTCTCTTTCTCTCTCTCTCTCTTTCTCTTTCTCTCTCTTTCTCTTTCTCTCTCTCTCTCTTAAACTATATCATTTATAGACGCAACACCACCAGAAGCATCAGCAGCGTCTGCTGGATGCGACCACGTACCATCTGCCGGCGCCCCTCGGCGCCATCCACAAATCATCCGGCGGCGGCGGCGGTGGCCAGACGCCTCGTCTCCGCCGCTCGGACTCGTCGACGAATCTGGCTGCAGCCGTAGCCAACAACGCGCACGTCTTCCGTTAGTGTACCTTCATTTTGTTCTCTCTCTTTTTTTTATGTGAATTTTTTCGTTTGCCGCCAAAAACAATTAGTTCAACAATTTCACTCTTTTCTTCAATAGCGCTCCTTTTTTCCATCACCTACCTTTCAAACTGATTAACTCTCAATTATTTTCAGAACTCGGCAATCTCAATCTGCTCGACACGGTCCAGAAGCTCTTCCATCAGCAGTGACCAAAAAAAAAAAAAACTTTAAAAAGAATGGCTGTCCTTCTCTCCACGGCTCTAAAATTAAGCCATGTATTACTCATTATTTACTCTCGTTCTGACCACTAGTCATATTCCTCTCGTTTAGTCCTTTCCTTTTATTAAAAGTATCATTGTCTTTTAATGTTGCGTAGAGGTTACTTTGCATTAATCATCGTGTAGATCATTTTTACCGCGTCAGAATAAAGAAATCATCTGTTAACGTCTCTAATCGACATATAAGAGGCATTCAATGACGGTCACTTATGGTTTCAATAAAAGTGACAAATACAAATTGAGATATATAAAAGAGTGAATGAACGGCAATTAATAGTAAAACAATTTTCTTCTTGCAAGAGGGTAATAGAGGGTAATTGTTGGTGGAATCAAACAGAATAGGTGTGTGTTCTCGACCCCAAGAAATTCCAATCGCCAATTCGAGAAACACTTGCAAAAAAAAGGAAATTTTATAATGCTCATTCTCTTTGCTCCTGCAAAAGGAAAGTGGGAAAAGAGTTTGCAGACTCTGATCAAATGATGATAGAGTAAACGTGAAGTATATAGAAACATCTGATCATCTAAAGAAGTAGATTTTGGAGTAATCTGTGATAGAGATAAGAAAATTGTGAGTGAGGAGAAAGGGAGAGCGAAGGAGAGAAAGAAAGAGAGAGAGAAAGAGAGAGCGAGAAAGAGAGAGAGAAGAAAGAGAGATAGAGCCAGAAGAGAGAGAGAGAGAGAGAAACACAGAAATTAGCCAAAACTTCCACAACAGCCATTACTAGTGCGGGCGAATTGAAGGAGAACGTGCATCAATCTAGGTCTTCTCTCAGAAGTAGCAAAAAAAGATCCTCACACCGCCGTTTCTCAACTCCGTTGAACGTTTATGTAATCGCTACAGAGAAAGAGACAGAGAGAGAGCGAGAGAGAGAGAGAGAGAAAGAGAGAGAGAGAGAGATAAGGATAAAGAGAGCGAGAGAGAGAGAGAGAGAGATAGAGAGAGAGAGAGAGAGCCAGACTGCAAAGAGGAAGTAACATTAAAAACCTGATCAAAGGCCCTCTCTCACTCCTTCTTTGCTCACGTATTTCAAGAAACTCACACAACTCTGCAGGGTGACACATGGTTTGAAAAGGCCATACAACTTCGCCGATGGAATGACGCTATGCAGCAGAAATAAAAAGGTCATCAACGAAAACGCGGCCGTAAATTATCTTTCTTGCGCTGGTAAAAAAAAACCAATTTCTCAATAACTCATTCACTGCAAGATCAAAGAAGCAAGAGTTGTAGAAACAATGTGAGATAGATGAGAATAAGTTAGAGAAAAGGAAGACGACACAATTTAAGAAACAGAAAAACAAAAATGGAAGTACGGCACTTGTAAATCTCTCCTCTCCGCTCAGAGAAAGAGGGTGGTATGAGAGCACACTCCAAAAGTGCTCCGAGGGGCTTCGCAATCAGATAAAAAAGGGTGGTCCGAGGGTCCAACAAAAGTTGGTGGGCAAGACCTCCGAAGGCCTCGAAAAATAGAGTGGGTAAGCCAATACTGTAATTTTTTCGAAGAAAATATGGTGGATAAGCCAGAAATTTAAATTTTCGGGTCACAAAAATTGCGTGAGTAGTCCGCTTCGGACCACCCTTTTTTACCCTGCTCGCAAAGTCGAATCTCAGCTCTCACTCTTCCACCTTACGCTCGTTACGGCTCGAATCCACGACGACGACGTTGGGCTCGTCAGGATTGATCTGCAAAAAAAAAGTTAAATAAAATCGATTCTCGAAATTATCCTGTTATTTTTATATTACGCCACAATATACTTCAAAAATAATAAAATAAATATAAATAAATAAAACCAATTATCGGAAATATCTTTTTTTCCCTTCTAGACTACGCCACGATTGTCTTTCAATGAGATCATACTCCCAACAACATCTACTTCTACGGATTAATGAATAGTATTGCCCTAAGATTCTCGAAGAAACTATGCTTTCTGGTTCTACATTACTTACAAAAGTGCGAGAATTCAAACTATTATCATAAGCAAATAATCTGGTTATATAAGACAGTACATGTAGAACAATTTCATCTTCACTTTATTCTTGTTTATTTTCATCTATTATAAAATTTCTTTTCCAATTATGTACACCCGTGGTTTTCATGGAGGAAGCGCATTTATTAGGAAGGCGCTAAGGAGGCAGCGATAAATAGACCGACTTATCTCTCTTCAATCCCACTTACCGTTTACCCCACTTTAAACCACTTATAGATCCCGCCACGAAACACCTTTTCACCCCCCTTACCGTATACCCCTCTTTAAGCCACCTCTAGGTCCCGGCACGAAACCATTCACTTACCGCATCCTCTCCGTCGCTGAGCTCCATGAACTTGTCGTGCGTCCACATGCCATCAGCTCCGCCTCCGCCTCCACTGCCGAATCCTTCTGCTCTACGCCATCCTCCACCTCCTCCTGCTCCGCCTCCGCCGAGGCCGGCACCGTCATCGCGTCGGCGATCATAAGAGTCACCGCCGCGGCCGCCAAACTCAAAAGTAACAAACTATAACGTTGGGAACCCTAGGGTACTTAACTTAGCTACCTTAGTGTCCTTAACTTATGGAGCTTAGGGTTCTTAACTTAGAGACCTAAAGGGTCTTTAATGGAGAAGCCACATAAAAAAAATTCAATAAGAGTGATGACAAGCAGCTCCAAAAAAATTCAATGACAAGCAGCTCCAAAAAAATTGCCAAATGAGAGACATACTAGAGCTTTTCTTCAGACTACCATCATAAATGAGCAGTACTGAAGATGGTTTTTACTATAGTAAAAAAATTCCCAAAAGTTAGAATTAAAAATTATAATCTGAATATTTTTTTACTTAGTAATATATTGTCAATTTTATTTATTGCAAAAAAAATTTTTTTGATGTCTTCCCCCCACGAAAGCGGAACAAGGACAACTACTGTAAACCCGCTCCTTACCGGTCTTCCACCGTATCCATCCCATCCGCCTGATCTCTCAGGCCGGTTATTACGGTAGCCTCCTCCTCCTCCTCCGCCGCCGAAGAAGCGCCCGCCGTGCTGCTCGCCTCTGCCCGTGTCCTTGCGCGGATCGTACATGCTGCGACCGCGCCACGCGTCGCTTGACGCGCTGCGGTCGTCGTGCTGGAGAGGAAAAAAGGGTGGCAATGATTTGCGACTGTTTTTTTTAAATATAGTAGTTCTCGGGACTACGTCGGGCAGCTAATGAGATCATTCTTTTTTTTCTTTCTTACGATTATATTACTTTAATGGAATCACGGTAACAATTCTCTCATGAGTAATTGTTACAACACAATTATGACTTTCAGGCACCAAAATACTGGCACACTAAAATACTGACACCAAAATATTTTGTAGATCGCGGGACGACTTGGGGGTCGACCAGCTTGAGCACCGGCTTCTCCTCTTCCTCCCTCTTGCGCTCCTCGTAGCTGCGATGGTCGCGTGGTTGTGTCGCGCTTCTTAGCGGAGGCGATCCGAATTCGCCGCCGCCCATTCGGCCGCGCCACGCGTCGCCTGACGCGTTGCGGTCGTCGTGCCGTCCTATGCCGCCTTTAATTTTAATTCATATCGTTTTTTTTTTATTTAATTAAGCAACAAAAGGATAATTATAATCAATTTTTTTCTCTCATGGTCAGCTATCTTTCACTTTAATAGATTTTTTTTCAAATTTCATTATAAAGCGAAGAAACCAAAAGAAGAAGATGCTTACCACTTCCAAACGAGACGCGGAAATCACTGCAAAAAGGAAGGACTTTATCATGCATGTATTATAGTAAAATAAAAATATTGATAGTGAGCTTTGGTATCCATCATTAATTATTAAGCTATTTTTTAATAAGTCGTGAAAATAATTATGTGAACGGATTAAAACTATTCTTCAGCGGGGAATGTGCATTAATCGTCAAATACTACTTTATGGCTACTTTTAGTGTCAAGCACTACTATATGGGTGCATTCATTATAAAATACTACTGTATGGTTACATTACAGTTTAGACTACTGTATGGTCACTTTTATTGTTTGTTGTCAAGTATTACAGTGTGGTTACATTACTTATCAAATACTACTGTATGCTCAGTGCTGAAATAGTGCGTGTTTCTGAACTTGGGCCGGGGGTTTACAATGCGAACAATTGATAAACCCGGGGGTTATAATGTGAAAAATGGCCATCCCGGGGGGGTTACAAAGTGTTCCGGGCCTACGGCCCCGGGGGGTTTCAACCCTGTCATGGGCCAGACCTATTTCAGCTCTGTGTATGCTTAAAGAATGCCGAAGGAAGAATAACAAACCCGCGTCTTCCGTGCCCGGAATCAAATCGAGGTGGGAATCGAGGTGGGAAACCGTTGCCAGAAGAATGCCGTTGTTGCTCGAAGCGACCGCCAGAGAGGCTTAAAGAGGAGGGAGATTTGAAATGTGAAGTGGCGGGAACTTTAAAAAAATCTTTTGCCCCAGAAAGTTCACGAATTTTCTTCATTAAACTAAATATTCGATTTATCTGGGCGAATAGAAATGAAATCACTCATAGTAATAAGTATAATAAAGAAATTGCAATAAATGTAATTTAAAAGAGGCTACAGTAAAAAAAAATCTTCCTACCGTGACGCAATGGGACCGCGTGGCCCGCCCGGGCCCGGGATGGTACAAGTCTGTAATTGTGGTGTGAGAGACAGAGAGGGAGAGACGACCACTCAGGGTGGAGACTGCAAGGGAGAATGAGAAAACGGGAGACATATTACAGATTTCTCCGTATTATTTCTAATTGACGTGCCGGTGTATATATATAAAAAGGACTGTTCGACAACAAGTTAACTCTTTTCAAGAT